>JANIJG010021643.1:12560-25692 GCA_024611175.1 Megaceryle torquata
CCACCGCAGGGGGACCGTTGGAAACCGGCCCCGGTGCTGCGCGAGCCCTGCCCAGCAGCAGCCACAGCACGGGGGGGTCACCAGCACCTTTCCAGCTCCCAGTGCAAAGCGCAGCGCTGGGAGGGCTGCTGGGGGCAAATGAACTCCAGCTCAGCCAGACCCAATACAGCTTCTCATAATAAACAGTGAGGTCACAAGATTTCTTTCTCACTGACTTATTAATCTGCAGGTACTTTAGGCTGATCCCTCCATGGATCTGCTTAAACTCTGGGGCTCCAGTGACTGGCTTGCATAGCCATCAGGCAGAGGGAGCAATCAACCAGCTTGCTTCATTGGTAACTGGAGCAGTAGGAAATCACCATCAAAACCACGTCCTCATGGGCCAGAGCTGTAAAACACGAGTGAACAGATTGCTCTGATGACTGACTCTGAATGCTGGAGCTGGATCAGTTTGAGCCATGTGTCCATGTCTCTCTCTCCAAGAGATGCAGAAAACAAAGGGAAGTGTCACCATAGAAATGCAGTGCATTCAGCTCAGTTTGTTCTGCTTCATTACTTATTGAAAAAGAGGGCTGGGGTTTCTGGGGACAGAAACCTGTTCCCACAATGGTGTTTTTCTGGTGGTTGCCTTGGGTACACTCAAGACCACAGCCCAAAGTATCGGCGTCACTTTACGGGATTTTCTTCCAGATAAAAACAACTTCATGTTTATCCAGGCCAAAAAGGACAGCACTGGTCCCCTTATAAACTGGAGGTGTCAGACGAATATGAGGAACACCGTGTGGGTAATACTGGTGATTGGTCTTCCCTGAAGTCTACCTGCAGCAGCAGAAGGAGCAGATGCTGCCTTGAGAGGACACATGAGTTTGGCTGCTTTCTGTGGTCCATTTTCCTCCCAGCACACAGCATCCTCAGATGTTTAACAAGTGTGGCAGCAGACACATCCATCTTTTGTATCATCCTCTTGTCCATGTATCTATCCAGTCACCTTGGGAATGTGCTGGTGCTGTTGGCCTTCACATCTTCCATAGATTACTTGATAATGCTGGTTTGAATCTTCACAAAATCATATTTGAAGACCCACATTTCACCCACTGGCCTTTATCTAAATACTCACTGACACCATCCCAGAAGACCGTCAAGAACCAAGAACTTATGGGAGCTGGACTGATTGTCACACAGCTGACCAGGTTTATCCATCATCTCAGTTATCTTATCTTTAACACACTCTTCTATATTGCCCAGGACAGGCACCAAGCTGTGGTCCCAAGGACCCCTCTGGAGCTGGTGCTGCAGTCAGGGTTCACATCAGCTGCCCACCAGCATGCCAGCAATGATGTCACCCAGCAGCAAAGTCCTTGCCCTGGCTGCCTGCTCTGCTGTAGCACAGCTCTGTGCCCCGGCTGCCCTGGCCAGGGCTGACTTGCTGCCAGGAAGGCTTTCATTTTGTTCTAGTACTTACTATTTATAGTGAATTATTCTGGCTCCTGTCAACTGTCCCAGAGGGGGAAGTTCCCCACAGCCTTCACAGTAGACTAGCACAAAGACTACAAAGGACTGTCAGGTCTTTGTCACCCCACAGTGCCCCTTTCGCACCTTTTTCACCAAGCAGCCCTGACCTTCTTCTAGTTGCTTTTAATCTATTTGAAGAGCATTTGCTAACAGCTGGAACATCCCTTGCAAGGCTCTCTCCAAACCCTTTTTCAGCCCTTTTTCCTTGTTTATACGTGACCTCTTGTGTTTTATGTCAATTTACCACCAATTCTCATACGGACAAGTTTTCCATTTCCTGCACAGCAGCCTTTTCCCTGTGGCAGTCTCCTTAACTTTTCTTTTGAGGGGGCAACATTTTGTTTTCTTCTTGAGTTGTGGCATCGGTTTAGCATAGGCTTGTAGCATGGTAATTCTGAGTAGCTTCCAGGGCATTCACAGGCTTCTTCAGTTTGGGGCTTCTCCTTTTCACTGAAGACTGTTGCTTCTACGGCTTCCCTCTGTTTAATTGCCTTCCTTGAAAGGAAACATTCCCACACTGGTTGTATGTGACCTGCTTTTTCTCATTTCAGTGTTAAAAGTGATCATGTTGTGGGATTGCAACCTCACAGCAGTTTCCCACTAACACCACTCAGATGAAGCCCTTGTACTGCTCTTCAGCATTTGTTTCTGTGGGTTCTGAGACCAGCTCTTCCTGGAAGAAGAACAACAACAACAAAATTGCTGCTGCATCTCAACCTGATGAGGCATTCATCCAGACTATCTGCAATTGCACCATCATCCAGTATTCACTGTTTCTCTGGTCTCACTGACCACTCCACTGTCCTCATAAAGGATCAAGAGTACAGTCCTACTACACCATTTTTATCAGTAGTGACTGAGATTTCCACCCACAGGTTTTTAGGGTGTTTCTCTTTTCCTGTAATATTATTATGCTGTTACATTTTTATCCATCACATATGGCATCACTCCTACACATCTACAGCCTACTCTTTCATTCCTATAAGGATGGCAGGGCTGTATCTCATAGGTCTTCTTGCCTCCCCCAGGTCTCTGAGATGCCTGCTATCTCAGGGTTGTCATTTGGCACTAGGCATTTGAGTTCTCCTGGCTTGTTTTTGAAGCCTCTAGCCAATGTGCAGAAGCACTTTTAAGTTTGCCCTCCCTTTATTGCTTAATATTCCTCACATAAAACTCTTGCCACTGTAATGTCTGTTTTGTCTTTCTCATTTACTGTGATCGTGCTGTTTATTTCCCTCCATTTTTTTTCCAGAGGTAAAATGAATGTCAGCCATTTCCACCTTGTAGATCATGTCAGTCCAAGCAGGTAGTTCTCTGCGTCTGTCAGCTTGCCCCTGCTTCTAGTGGAGATGGTCCTCTACAAGTGCTTTAATTTCCAGTGCCACAGCCTGGCTGCGTTACAGCTCAGGTGTAGCCTACCTCTTCTAAGCTGTTCTTCTCATCCATAAGGTTCTGCCAGTTCCTCACATGTCTCAACCATCTACCTACAAGCACCTGTACTTCCCCATGAGGTCATGGTGCAGCCCTGGGACAAGGGGCCTGACCCCAGCACAGGAGCTTGGGCACTCAAAACATCCCACCTCCCTGACACAGGCTGGGTAACCTCCTACAGATTAAATGGGTTTAATTGCTTTGGGAAGCTTATATCAGCCTGGGTTATATCCCCTGAAGGCATAACTAGGATCATTCATTTCTTACTCTAGCATTATTAAGCTAATTAGCAATAGAGGAAAAGTGTTCAAGAGCATTAAAAAAACCCAACCCCACACACTGAGGATGCAGCTGACCTGAGACTCTTTTGTGCCTTCACCGTGTGAGCTGCCCTGCTGCACTCCTTGGCCTGTCAGAAACTCTTTGTTGACAAGAACAGGGAAGGTTTCTGGTGGCAATGCAAGCAAGGAAAAAATTTTTCCCATTTCTGCCCTTTAAATCAGGTTTTATGTTATGAATTCCCTGTCTATTCAGCCACACCCCAGCAATAGGGATCAAGGAACTGACAAAGTTAAGAAGGGGATTTTCCTGTCAAACTCAGGAGACAAAGTGTAAAGAGTAGCTGGTACTGGATCTGAGCCAGTGTCTCTGGATTCTGGCTAAACTAGAATTGTCTCTCCCATGTAACTGGGGTGATCTGTGAAGAGCTGTCTACTGTCGTGGTGGGGGTGAAAATGTATAAAGATGCTTGCTACTTGTTGCAGAGCCCAAGCCAAGGCTCCACTTGCCACGAAAATGAGTGGAACGCATTTCACTTCGGATAAAAGCACCACTATAATTTATTCAGCAAGAGCAACAGTTTAGCTAATTAGTAAAATATAGCAAAGAATCAGCTATGTTAAAGGAGACTCAACTGATGGTGAGGTCACTGCATTACTTACTACAAGGCAATTAATCAAAGATAGGGAAATTAACTAAGAACTGTGATTGCCCTAGGTAGAGATGTCTCTACTGTGTAAGCAGTTTGGACCAGATGACCTCTAGAGGTCCCTTCCAGCCTAAGACATTCTATGATTCTATGATTATAATATAAGTAAACTTGTATGTGACTCACAAAAACAATATGATTATAATATTTGTACTAATGAACCTATAAGCAGAATGATTTTGGGCTGAAGGTAATGATTTTTACAGGGACTGTGAATGGGCAGGAGGAAGGGGAAAAGGGCAGCCCTCCTGACTGGTCACGAGGTTCAGGACAGACCCCCCTTTCTCTGTGAACTCCTTCAGAGAATAAGGTAAAAATCCACCCTTAGTCCCAGACCTGGTTGACAGTTTATATCTAAGGACACGGGGAAAAGGATCAGATACAAGGTGTTTGAGTTTGTGTAGTGCTTAGTGTAACACAGAACCCTAAAGTAAATGAGAGCAGCTATTCATTAACACTGATATATTAATACTGAATCAGAATAAACAATTGATTATGATAAATGCAATGCTTTCTGAAAGATCTAAGAAGATAATCACACACACACACGGAGACTGAGCTATTTATATACATGTATAGGTTAACCAGTGAATAAAATGGAATTATTCCATGGATTGAAAATAGATTTGGCAGCCTATGATCTCCAGGGTTTTTTGTAAAAGGTCCTGTAGATCAGGAACACTCACATCTCCCATTGCCAGTCTTTAGCAGACAGACAGTATTTCTCCCTTTGGTGGTCTTGGCAGTCGGATGGTGTATCCTGAGAGCCATCCCAGCTGAGGGGGAGGTGCAAGACTGAGACCTGCTGGGATCCCTAAAAGTTCCAATGGGCCTTGCTTAGGATTGATATTTATAGGGTTGTGAGATGATTGATTTTGGTCAAAACCAGTCTGGTAGTTTTCCACTGCAACCAACAATCTCCCTGTGGATGGTGGTGGTGGGTAGATGCAGTCCCTCCATGGCCCCCTCTGTTCAGAGTATTCAAGAGCAGTGGATGTGGTCGGGGGAGGCTCAGACACTCTGACCCACCAGTTCATTCTCCAAGCCTCACGGGAAGATGGTTTTTGGTACCAGACATTGTGTCCTCAGTACCAGTGTGGCAGAGGGCACTCCCAGCAAGTTCACAGGTGCCTGGTGGGCAGGACTGCTGGTCAGAGGAATGTGGACAGGCTGCACAGGAATCTCAGTAATTCAACTGCAGAACCACCAAGTTCCACACCTGGGATGGGAAAGCCCCAGCCACCAGTACACGTTGGAGACCAGCCAGTTTGAAAGCATCTCTGCAGAGAAAGTCCTGGAGGTACCGATGGACAACAAGTTGACCATGAGTGGGTAATGGACCCTTGCAGCAAAGGTGGCCAACAGCCTCCTGGGCTGCATTAGGAAAAGCACCACCAGCAGGTGCACAGAAGTGATCCCTCCCATCTACTTGGCACTTGTGTGGAGTTTTGGGCTCCCCATTAGAAAATGGATGCTGACATGTCATAGGTCAGTGCAGGCCACCAATCTGGAGCACAAGTTATACAAGCAGAGGCTGAGGGAGCTAGGTCTGCTCAGACTGGAGAAGACAACTCTCTTGGAAGACAATTCCAGATACCTCTGTGGAGCTTGCAGAGAAGATGGAGTGATACTGTTCTCAGAGGTGCACAGCAAGAGGGTCAGAGGCAACAGTCATATGTTGAAAAAAAGGCAAATTTGTACTTGATAAAAGAAAAGGAGCTTTTCAGAAAACTTTTGGGTGATTAAGTACTGTACCAGGTTGCACAGAGAGGCTGGGGAATCTACATCCTCAGAGGTGTTCCAATCCTGAGAAACCTGATCTAACTTCAAAGTTGGTACTGGTTTGAGCAAGGGGTTGGACTTTCCAAGGTCCTCTCCAACACTGGTCACTCTGTGCTTCTGTGGCTCTGTGAAGATGCAACCAGAGAGGAGGATGGAAAATGTAGATTTAATCTTCTCAGCACACGTGGTGAGCGACAATGAAGGAGCCACTCATGTGGATGCTGCACCACTTGCCACACAGAGAAGCTTGCCGTGTTGGCTTTGGGGGCATCACCATGGTTTAGGTGTCAGTTGTTCATGGGCTGGGCTCAGCAAAACAGCGATGCCGACACCCCTGGCGTAACAGGCCTGGACTGAAACAGCTCACCTAGCATATTAAGCAGCACTTTGGTATCTGAGGCCCTTCTTGCATCAAAGCTGGGCTTTGGTTTTAGATGCCAAGAAGCGACATTTTGAGAAGGTTGTTTTGGGCCCCCTCATTCCTCTGATGTCAGACTACTGGGGATAATAAACTGCAGGGGCAGAGGAGAACAGAGCAGCTGGGAAATCTGTCACTCTGGTCTCACCATGGGAGCACATGCCCCCTGGGAAAAGACAAAACACAGGGTCTGAGGGAGTCCTTGGAGAAGAGAGGATGCAGAGAGAGCCTCAGCTAACCTGGTGACCGCAGCAATCGGTTAATAACTGACCCAGTGTTGTTTGCCTTACTTTTTTTGCCTTTGTTATTTCCTCACTCCACTATTTGCTATCAGCTTCTCTTTCTGTGAGATCTCTTGAGTGGTAATGTTAAACATCAATCTTCTTGACCACATATGCCTAGTTCAGGAGGCACTCCTCTTCTCAGGTATTAAATAATGAAGGTAAACCTGGGGGAGGAGTGTGCTGATCCTTTCATCACAGCTAGCCTCGTGCAGTGGCTCCAGCTTGTGAAGATCATAGAATGGTAGGGGTTGGAAGACATCTCTGGAGATGGAGTCCAACCCCCCTGGCAGATGCTGTCAGAAGTGGGACAAGCCCCCGTGCATCCACACCACCAAAGGAAATGGGGCTTGCAAAGAAAGGCATCAAAAGAACAAATCAGTCCCACCACTGATAATGCTGCGCCCAACAAACACTCCTAGGCTTTGCTTTCTGCCACTTATGCACCCTTTGAAGACTGACCGCTGCCTCCAAAGACTCCAGACAAATTCCCCCACTCACAATGGGTGATACTTTACCACCCTGTGGTATTTTTGGCATGTAAGGTGGCAGAGGAAGGGTTGTGAGTGTGCAGAAGTATGGCTGGGGAGCGGAGGGAGGGAGAGGTCTCTTGAGGGCAGGAAAAGAACTTGGTGGCTGGAGGCAAGGGGTTCCAAGACACTCTGACTTGGGCAACCCTTGTCTACTGTGACACTGGTATCCTTAGCTTTGGTGTCTGTCCCCAGGTGGCAAATGCAGTTTTGGTGCTTGGAAGGGCCTGGCTTATTACAGTCCATTTACTCACGAGCAGGTGTATGCCAGAAATGTCTTCACAGCAGAGAGAAATGTTGAGTCAAGGAGTTGTGTGAATCATTTCAGAGATGTGTTGGACTCGGAAAAGCTATTATGAAACAAAAATGCTGAAAGGATGAAGTGTTATTCTTTTTTTTTTCTGCTGACAAGTGTCATCAGCAGAGCACAGTGTCACAGGATCACCTCCCCGGCTGAGGGAGAAAGGCCAGCAGCGTGGACATGGCCAGTCTCTCAGGAGAGTGCTAGCCCAGGTGGTAAGGCTGCAAGCCCCTCTGTGTCACATACCCAAGGGTCAGTCCCAGCCCTCTTTGCTTAAGCAGTAGCAACACAGCCTGGGGTGCTGGGATGGGACTGGAGTTAGCTGGATGCTGAGTCTTTAGTTCAGCCCTTATCACTCCCCCCCCAAGGAACAGTGTGTGAAATAAAAGCTGTAGGTGGAGACACACCCAGAGAAAAATAGAGGGGGTTTTCCTCCCTTTGGAAATCTGGGAAATGCCATGCCCAAGAACATAGTTGCCACCATGCCAATATTTATAGTGCGCTAGGTTCTGTTTACATGAGAGGAAAAGAAAAAAAAAATGCTGCTAAGTCTCACAAAACAACAGCCCCATAAATTTAATCACAGTCTCAGATTACCCCTGCACGGAAGTAGACTTCCCTATATATTAAACTTACCCAAACCTTAGCCTTGTGCCAGAAGCTGAGCTGCAGACAAGTAGGTAAGATACCACCGCTCAGGGTGGGACTCTTTTCATTCCCTTCAGCAATGCCACCTTCTCAGTGGCCTAGGGGCTGAAGCTTTTTGCTCTGTGAGATTTGTTCTTGAATAAGGATACCGAGATTTGTCCTGTAGTTCTGGATTTAGGTCACCTAACTTTCACTGGCTCTCATCCGCATGTGAGCCTATCTCCCTGGGCTCCCCTCACAGCCAGTAAGGGGAAATGGATGCTCCGAGAATACATCTCACCTTAAAGCAAATAGCCACAATGATTTAGACAGCTTGCATCTTGAAAGTGCCCATTTCTGAGCATAAAGGAAGTCTCAGGAGAGTCAGGCAAAGCTGTTCAATTGTGGTGAAGGCAGCTTGTATATAGAACACAGGCAGGTAATAAGAGTGTTGAAGGTGGGAGAGCAGCAGCACAGGGTACAGAACACTACTAATTTTATTTTTTCTGAATTAAATATTGGGGTTTGTGATATGGAGGAAGTTACCAAGATGTTACAGAAGATGCAAGTTTGAAACACCACAGAAGGGAGAGGTCACAAGTCTCTTGTGAGCAGCTACAGCCTGGTTTGTGCTGGAGCAGGAGAGCTGCCATTCGGGTCTCTTGTAAAAAGGACACATGACTCCATTTGTGTATTGTTTTGCCTACCAACCAAGAGGAATACCCCGTCAGCTCAGAGTTTCTATGTGTTTATTTGCCAAGCAGTGAGATATATTCATGTCCTCACACATGTCACTGTTGACTGATTGGCTTTCAGGCTGTTCTGCGTGCTCAGGAGGAACCCACCCACGTACCCGATGCTTGTGCTGCTGGGCCTCGCTGCCCTCCTGGGTAAGTCCGGTGTCCCTTGCTGCTTCTCCCCAGACAGATGGGGACATTGTCCCCACATCTGGGGAGCAGAAGACATTGATGCAACTCCTCATCCTCCTCCCCAAAATCTCTGTTGCCATTAAACTCTATCAGAGGAGAGAGGGCTTGGGTCCCCTTGTGAGTCTTGTGGAAGGATGGGTGGCCCCTGAGGGGCAGGTGGGTGCAGGGCAGGACCTCACCTCTCCATTGCAAGGAACAACAGAGGCAGCCCCGCGCGGCTCCCACACCCCCCAGCCCATCCTCTCTGGGGTGCAGCCTCCCTTTGGGTTTTACTTGCAGTCACTAAATGCTTTTCCTGCTTGAGCCTTTCTGTGTTGCCTCTACAGGTGCCTCCCAGGGCCGCACAGATTGCTACGGCAGCGTGAACAGGATTACAGCTCCCGGAGCTTCATGCCAAACTGCAAAGCCAGAGGGTTTATCCTACTGCGGTGAGTACCCCTCTTCTGCCAGACAGCTCCATTTCTCCATGTCACAATAAGCCCAAATCCTTCACATTTCCAAAGAGCTGAACACACACACTAGCTGCTGAGCATGCCTAGGATTCCTGTAGGCAATCATCTACCTCCTCCCAGAGGCGAAGCAAATGAAATGTTGAGGTAATTCTGTCTGTATTAGAAGCGGAGAGGTGAGAGACTATTCCAGATTTTAAAAGCTGCTAAGCAAATATATTTATTTTTTATTTTAATTACAGGAGTTAGGGCTTCAGAAAAGATTGCTGAACGGGACCTAGGAGCTATGGATCGGTATAAAACACTCATTAAGAGAGTTGGTGAAAAATTGTGCATCGAACCAGCCCTGATTGCTGGCATCATCTCCCGGGAATCTCATGCTGGCAAAGTACTGAAGAATGGCTGGGGTGACAATGGAAATGGATTTGGTTTAATGCAGGTATTTGCTGATACTCCACTAAAACCTGATAAGTAGCATATCAAAAGTAAGCCTCCTAAATATATCATCCATTACAGCAGGAAAATGAGTTCTTTTTGTTGTTTTGGTATTTTTAGGTTGACAAAAACTCACATAGACCTCTGGGAAAATGGAACAGTGAAACTCATCTTACCCAGGGCACAAACATACTTATCACAATGATAAAGACAATACAGAAGAAGTTCCCACACTGGACAAAGAATCAACAGCTGAAAGGTAAAGTAGCAGGCCACAAGTTTTGTTCAGGAGAGAAGAAAAACTTTAGGATGAGAACATACTGAATTAGATCCCATGTTTCTAACAAGCTGTGGCTTAGCTTTTCACCCCTCTTTTATTTCACTAGTGAAAGACAAGCTTTGTCATTTCTGTGTAGTTTCTGCCTTTCCTTAGCATGGCAGCCTTGCTGAATTTCCACTACTATGTGGCAAATATTTATACACCTCAAGTCTAGTCTCTATACCAGCTGAGCTTTCCTCATCTGACCTTAAGGAGTGTCCTATAGCCATCCAGGTTAACAACCAGCTCCATGGTTTACTTGAACGGGGCCCCACTGTTCACTCCCTGTCTCTGTTGACAAAGGAGACAAGGTGTTTGCTCATGGGGAGTTGCCAAACTGTGTTGTGCAATGTGGAAAAGCTGCCTGCTTCAAAGCCCCCTTGGACTGCTGGGGTGTCACAGTGGGCTCGTTTCACAGCAATCTCATATATCTGTGCTTCTCAGCGTGGCATGAAGAGCAGCATGTACACAGCTGAGAGACAAAGAGCAATGTATGAGTGTGTTTTAGCCCTCTTTTAAGAGCAGCAGTTTTCAAGGGTGAGAAGTTATAAGGATGTTGGATGTTGGAGCGCTGGGGCAATTGGTTGAAGATTTGGGAGCACAGGTGGTGTTCTCAATCCCTCAAGTAGCAGGGAGGAACACAGAAAGAGGGAGGAAAACAAATGTAATTAACATATGGCTGAGAGACTGGTGCCATCATCGGAATTTTTGGTTTTTTGATCATGGAGAAGTTTACATGGCACCTGCTCCACTGACAGCAGATGGAGTGCAGCTCTCTCGAAGGGGGCAAAGGATCTTTGCGCAGGAGTTGGCAGGGCTCGTTGAAAGGGCTTTAAACTAGGTTTGAAGGGGGAGGGGGATAAAACCAGACTCGCTAGAGAGTAGCCTGGGGACATCCTTCAGTCTGCCGTCCCACTTGAGGCGGATAGTGGTGGTGTGTGCATCTGCGGACACACAGGGCTCTCTGGTAGATTGGTGGCCACAGAGGTGGCCAAAAATGGTTGGATGAAAAGACTGAAAACTAAAAATTTTACTCCCTCTCTGAAATGCTTATGTGCCAATGCATGGGGAATAAGCAGGAGGAGTTAGAGACATATGCTAGGATGCATAACTATGACATAATTGCAATTACTGAGACGTGGTGGGACAGCTCCCATGAATGGAATGCTGTTATGGATGGCTATGTACTATTCAGAAGAGATAGATCAGCAAGGCGAGGGGGTGGTGTTGCTCTCTATGTGCAAGAGCAACTGAAATGTATTAGGTTCTATCCAGGAGGGGAGGTAGAACGGGTTGAAAGCTCGTGGGTAAAAATTAAGGGACATGGAAAAGGGAGTGAAACTGTTCTGGGTGTCTACTACAGACCAAGAAGAAGATGCTGATGAAGCCTTCTACAGTCAACTGGAAGTGGCCTCTAGAACACTCTCCCTGGTAGTCATGGGTGACTTCAATCACCCTGATATTTGTTGGAAAGCCCACACAGCCAGGCATACCCAGTCCAAAAGGCTCTTGCAGTGTACAGATGATAACTTCCTGATGCAGGTAGTGGAGGAACCAACAAGGAGAGGTGCACTGCTGGACCTTGTATTAACTAATAAGGAAGGACTGGTTGGGGACATTAGGGTCGGGAACAGCCTAGGGAGATAGTGATCATGATATGGTAGAGTTTAATATTATACAAGGGGGAAGTAGAGCAGTAAGTAGGATTACAACCCTGGACTTTGGCAGGGCTAACTTTGAACTCTTCAAAGATCTGCTTGCAGGGATCCCATGGGCTAGGACTCTGGAGGGTAAAGGAGCCCAAGAAAGTTGGTTAACTTTTAAATGCCACTTCCTTCAGGCCCAGGATAGACGTGTACCATTGAGGAAAAATCGTGAAGGCATGCGAGGAGACCTGCATGGATGAGCAGGGAGCTTCTGAAGGAAGAGAGAAGTATACAGCTCATGGAAAAAAGGACTTGTCAGTTGGGAGAGTTATAGAGAGGTAGTCAGGGCATGTAGGAAGGAAACAAGGAAGGCCAAAGCCCTCTGAGAACTTAAATTGGCAAATGAAGTAAAAGAGAACAAGAGGAGTTTCTTCAAATCCATCAGTGGTAAGAGGAAGAAAAGGGAAAGTGTGGGGCTGCTGCTGAATGAGGCAGTAGCCCTGATAACTGAGGGTGCAGAGAAGGCAGAGTTGCTGAACACCTTCTTTGCTTCAGTCTTTACTTCTAAGACCAGCCCCTGTGAACTCCTGGATGAAGGGGAGAGAGCCTGGGTGAGGGATGACTCTCCACTGGTCAATGAAGACTGGGTGAAGGACCAGTTACATCAGTTGAATGTCCATAAGCCCATGGGCCCTGATGAGATGCACCCAAGAGTGCTGAGGGAACTGGCTGATGTTGTTGCCCTGCCACTCTCCATCATTTCTGCAAAATCATGGCAAACAGGAGAGGTGCCGGAGGACTGGAGGAAAGCGAAGGTCACTCCAGTCTTCAGAAAGGGCAGGAAGAAGATTCCAGAAAACTATTGGCCAGTCAGCCTCAACTCCATCCCTGGGAAAACCATGGAGAGGCTCATTCTGGAGGTCATCTCTAGGCACACGGAAGAGAAGAAGGTTATCAGGAGTAGTCAGCATGGATTTACCAAGGGGAAGTCATGCTTGACTAATCTGATAGCCTTCTATGATATTGTAACTGGATGGGTAGATGCAGGGAGACCAGTGGATGTAGTCTATCTTGACCTTAGCAAGGCTTTTGACACATAGCATCCTTGTGGAGAAACTCAGGCAGTATGGGATAGACGAGCAGATAGTAAGATGAGTTAGTAACTGGTTGGACAATAGAGTCCAGAGAGTGGTGGTCAATGGTGCCAAGTCCAGCTGGAGAGCTGTAACTACTGGAGTCCCCCAGAGATCAGTGCTAGGACAGCTCCTGTTCAACATCTTTATCAATGACATTGATGACAGGACAGAGTCTTCTCAGCAAGTTTGCTGATGACACTGAACTGGGAGGATTGGCAGAGACACCTGAAGGTTGTGCAGCCAACCAGCGAGACTTGGACAGACTGGAGAACTGGGCAGAGCAGAACCTGATGGGGTTCAACAAGGATAAGTGCAGAGTCCTGCATCTGGGGAAGAATAATAAATGAC
>JANIJG010021644.1:0-25321 GCA_024611175.1 Megaceryle torquata
TTGTTGTTGTTGTTTTAAATCAGTTTACATCAGTTTTCTGACATGAGCCATACACAGGAACAAGATAGCAGGGTTAAGATCAGTTCTGGTGTTGCCAGTTAGAGTACCCTAGGGTTGGTTGTTCCTCTCCCATCCATGTGCTTTCTTCACCCAAAGCACACAGACAGGTAACATTAACTTACATTAACCATTTGAAACAACAAGGGAGAATAGCAAATGTATAAATTTAAAGCAATGAAAAAAACCAATATTCTAAATTAAATACTTATTAACAAATTAAGAATTCCAAGAAAAGTCACACAAAGCCCAAATACACTAGCACTACCTGGATATTCGAAGTGTTTAAGACCCTATGCATAACACGACAAAAGAAAAACAGCTATCGACTACATCCTTAATCAACTGCAAACCGTAACTCTCTCCCGAGAGAAGACTGGGTGTTAATTAAAAGTCGGCTCAAGTCCCCATAGCCCGTGGAAAACGGCGCTGGGCTGAGACACGCTCGGACTGGCGGGGCCCACGGGCCGCCCCCCGGCCACCCACGGGCCGCCCCCCGGCCACCCACGGGCCGCCCCCCGGCCACCCACGGGCCGCCCCCCGGCCACCCACCATCCATCGTCTCCCGTACGGCGTTGAGGCTGGCGGCATTGCTCGCCATGGTGACCCCGCACCACCCCGACCTCCCACCCGGAAGCGGAACAAACACCCCTCCCCCCCTCCCTCCCCTAACGTCGTTCAAATACTCGCGCCCCACGTGACGCGCCCAACCGAGCCCGCTTACTTAATAGGAGGAAGCCAGAGGGCGGCATTTCTTTCGAATTTGTGTAGCGTCTCCCGAGACGATTGGCTCGTTCGAGAACAGTGTCTGCCTGCCATTGGCTTGGCAGGGGAGATCGCGCGCGGTGGTTGGGCAGAGGCCCGGAGGGGGCGGGGCTTGTTAAAGAGCCGCCCGACGCTGCAGAGGCGGGAGCTGTGATCTGGGACCGGCATGAGCGGGTGCAGCGGTGTCCTGGTAACGGCGGTAGGTACGTGCCGTGTGGACCTTGGTCTCGAATCAGCTGCTGGGGGCCGAGGAGAGAGGTTCCGGGCTTGGATCGGTGGCGTTGTCCTGGGGTGAAGAAGGAGAAGAGGGCTGTTCTTGGGGGCAGACTGAGGGGTCGGTATCCCCGTGGGGTTCCCATCTCCTCTGGCGCCTTAGGCAAGGGAGCTGCCGGGACATGGCCCGAGGGTGGGGGGCAGCGCCAGACCCGCCGGCCACCCGGTCCGTTGCGGGAGGGAGAGGGGGCGCTTCCCGTAGTCCCTCAGGAGCTGGGGCTGGTCTCGGCCCATTGCGGGGACCGAGGAGGAGTCGTTAGGGCCTGTGTGAAGCGGGGCCTTTCTAAGGGCGTTATTGCCTCCACGGCCCTTTGTGGCCGTATGGACAGCACCGGCGTCTCCCTGGCGGCCGGCGTAGCTGCTTCCGCCGCCCCGGCTTCGCTGCCTCCAACCAGAAGCTTCTGGGGTTGTCCTGTGTGGACGATGGCAGGTTTGCCGGCAGACCTCGTGGCTGTGGCTCTCCTCTTCCCTCGGTGCTCGCTCCTTAGCTTGTGGGTAAGGCAGGGCTGCCTGGCACTCAGGGGCGCCCGGGGACATTGTCCCACTGCTACCTGCATTACGGTAATATCTCCTTATTTCTGAAGCCCCTGAGGGCCAGCGTTTGGTATGTGAGCTGCCCTCCAGAATATATTTAGCTTTATCGCAGTTTTGGGGTTTTTTTCTAATATCTTTTCTTTGGTGATTTGTTTGGGTGAATTATTATTTTTTTTTTAATTTTTTTTCAGTGTCTTTTCTTTTGTTTCTTTCTTTTCACGGGTCCTGCTTACTTTTAGATGTTGTTCCTATCAGCTTTACTGATCAGCTTGTCACATGTCAATAGGTCCAAGCCAAAACTAACTTTAAGTCTTCTAAATGTTTCTGACTCCTTAAAAATGATTTATCATCACTTCCCAAGATCTTCAGAATGATCCTAAAAAAAGTCAAAAGGATAATTTTTTAATTTATTTTTTCTCTCCCTCTCTGCTTTCCAGATACAGCTTAGTGTTATGGGTGATACAAAAGAAGCTAAAATGCAGATAACACCAGAAACTCCAGGACGAGTCACAGTCCTGAATCCTTTTGAAAGTCCCAGTGATTATTATACTCTTCAGGAGCAGATTGTCTCCAGTCCTTCAGTCTTTAAATCAACAAAACCCTCATCTGTAAGATGTCATCTTCAGCTGTGTAACTATACAGATGTAGTGCTAATATTTTGAAATGCATTAAAAAGTATATTCTATTTAATGTACTGTAATGTATATAATAAGCCAAATAATTTTGGTGGCATTTGGTGCTTCTTTTGATTACAGGAGTGTGCTCCTCTTAATATTAACATTCTCAGTCTCTCTACTTTCCTGATTTTTTTTCTTTAGCTATTATTTAGCTATTATTATATTTCCATTAAGTGCCAAAGCCAGTTAAAAGTAGAAAAAGAACAGTTGTTGGTTGCGGTGTTCTTGTCCCACTTAAAGTGAAAAAACCCAGTTCCTACTTACATGCTAAGCAGGCTAGATGCAAGTAAAACTTGCACTTCTGTTTTGAGCTGTTTACATATTCACAGAATCAAGTTAATGATTTTGTGTATATATAACATTTTTTTAGTTGCAAATTGCATTATGGTTTGCTGTGGGAATTATTATCTGATCAGAGATGATGCTTTGCTAATGAAACTAAAACCACTCGTTTGGTCAATTAACTTTTTTTTAAAACAGATCTGAATAGTATTTTGTAATTAATGGTTAAATAAAGGGGTGAAGCTGTTTTACATCTGAATTGGGTTTTGTTGTGAAAACTATGTGTGGTGTTATGAGTGAGACTGGGGAGTGTATGGGGTTGCAACTCCAAAGTCGTCTTTGAAATGTGAGGTGAAAGGAAGGCTGGGCTATTATTTTTCTTATTTGATAACTTGGGTATGATATGGACACTGGGTTTTCATGAAACCACATTTTTAATTATGGCAATCTAGAAACATCTAAATTTTATCCCAAGTTCTATATCTTTAGTAGATCTGTCCTCAGAAATTGAGAATAAATTGCCACTTCAGTTTGTAAATATTAGCTGAAATCTTCCACGTAATATTATCTTGTAAATTGTTGTAATAGCATTACCAGGATAAAGAAGCCTGATTGACTTATTTCTTTTAAGTAGATCACTTAAACAGAAACTCTTGATTGTCTTTGGCAGAAACTATATGGAAGTTATTATTGCAGTGTTCCATTGAGATTTGTCCTGTGGCTTTATCTTTTTTAGACTAGCAAGCATCACGTTGTCAATTTCTCTTTTTAGACACCAGGAAAATTTAGGTGGTCTATTGATCAACTTGCTCTAATAAATCCTGTGGAAATTGACTCTGAAGATGTTCGACGCCAAGCGATGTATTTGAGTCATGCTAGGTAACTTACCATCTGCTTTTATGCAGTTGACTTGAATACTAGAACTCTGTTCTTTTGCTTTATTGATATTTCAGCATGCTGTTAAAGACTTCTTATTCAAATCTTTTAACGTAAGTTTTTATGTGTCCCTGATGTGGATGTTATATTTAGCTGAGGCTGCATCTGTGCCACTCTTTTTTAATGTTAAGAACTGCTCAGCATAAAAATAGTGAAGAGAAGCAAGAAAATGTCTTGCCAGTGACTGTAACCAAGCTACCTCTCCTGCATTTTGTCACAACACAATTTATCTTCTGAGTGTTCCATACTGAGACTTATGATGTGTAGGCTTCTTTGGTCTTTGGGACTCCTGCAGAAGAGTAGAGCTGGGCAAGCTGGCTAGGTAAGCCAGTACCCTTTTTGAAAGTTATAGATTGGATTTAAGGAGGGAAGACCAATATGCTTGCTGTCCTTGAGGAGAAGGAAATTGCTAGTTACTTGAAACAATTTGGGGATCTTGTTCTCCAATTTTCCCTTTCTCTGAAAAAAACTTCCATGAGGAATATAAATGAGTAAGTAAAATGGGCTTGGTATTCACTGCTCATCCCGAGGGGATAGCCATACACACCAACAGTGCATGAAAACATGCCAAGGTAGTCAAGGGAAGGCCACGGCAGTGAATCCTGTGGACACTTACATTTCTCAGATAGGAGCCTGCACAAAGAATTGCACCTCATGGCATGAAGCGCCACAGTGATAGAATAGTAAAAGCCTCTTCCATCCTCTTTATGCCTATAGGTCTTTCAAGTCCTGTTAGTGAAATGAAACACAGATAGAGGGCTGTTTAGGGCAACAGCTCACTGAATATTTGTGTAATCATATAATAGTTTGGGTTGAAAGAAACCTTTAAAGGTCATCTAGTCCAACCCCCCCTGCAGTAAACAGGGACATTTTCGACTAGATCAGGTTGCTCAGAGCCCTATCCAACCTGACCTGGAATGTTGCCAGGGATGAGGCTTCTGCCACCTCTCTGTGCAAGCTGTTCTAGTGTTTCATTGCTCTCATTCTAAAAATTGTGAATTAGACCTGTTATTCTTAGTATCTTACTGAACCTATATCTCTCTATTTGAACAAGCAGAGGTGTAAGAAGCAGTATGGATTTCTTGCTACAGTAGAGCTGTAAAAAGAATATAGTGGTCTTCATTTGTGTCTGTGAATCCCTGTGTCTTAATGTTGATATTTTTCTTAGTATCTGTTTTCTGGCCTTCCTCTAGCCCCTAGTAGGTTTTAAACTCTAATACTTTTAAAATATTTTAAAGCCTTAAGCCTTATGTTTTTAGGGAGATGATTACATTGTTTCTGGAAGCCTATTAGGACAGGCAAACTAGCTTTAATTTAGGTGGTTTGGATGACAATTCCAGTGATTATTAGTGGCCTGACCTACAGATGTAAACATGTGTTTGTTGTCTAAGTGGGTCCTTTCAGCCTGTTCCGCTGTTTCATACCCACTATGATATTATTTAATTTTATTATTTTATTTTTTAATCATCTTATGACTAGAAAGAGGCTAGTTAGTCTATGTGTAGATTTGCTGTGTCCACTCTTGCACATTTCAGTGTAGTACAGAGTGAGGTGGTTACTGCTGGTGCCTGCAAACTGTTCATGCTTAAATGCATATTTATTTTTGTGCGTATGTGCTAGATTTTGTATGGAAACTGATTTTAATTTATGTTCTGCTTTATGGAAACTAAAGTGTCATAAATACACCTCTTGATGTTAAAAGTTCCTGATTGAAGAATTGAGTTTCTGAAGCCAATGCAGTATGTTATACAAGCTATGTGCTCCATTTTAACAATGCTTGTTAACAAGTCATTTTCTCAATTAGTTGTAAAGAGCCACAAGCATAAGAAACCTGGTGGATAAAAATTTCAAGCTATTAATTCTCCATTATGTAGTGAAGACATTCTGGGTAGCAGCACAGTGTAAAAGCTTATGAGCACTTCGTGAAGTCTAAGTGTGCTTCGTGTAGACTTGAGTCAGTATCCCTGTTTGTCCTTTGGAATCTGGCTTGTAAAGATGCGTATTACTCGTGGTCATGTAGGCAGGCATAACTGCAGTTGGCATGTCCAAGCAGTGCAGATCTATTCAAAGTCTGATTAGCACCCAAGAAAGAGGGCTGCAAGGGAAAGTTTATCTGTGTATTAGGTACATTTTCATGTATTTGTGTAGCTAATTATGTCTGTTATCTAACGTTTCTAAAATTACTCACTGGTAATTCAGGTATGCTATCGTTGCGCGACAGTATTATGTTACTCGGCCAAAATGATGATGAATATTCATTGTAAAATTTTTTGAAGCTTATAAATTACATAGTAGCAACTGGTGGCAAGACTCGAAGGTGACCGTTAAAGGAAGTACAAATGCAGAATCTCACAAATCATTTGAAGATGACTGAAGTAGCTACAAGTATTAAAAAAAAAAAAAAAAAAAAGCCAACAAACAAGCTAGGCTAAAAGCTACATAAGGGAATGTGTTAATTGAGTCAAACTGAAATACGATGTTATATCCTGAAGAATATATGGCACACTGGTTATTTGTAAGGGAGAATTCTGTGCTGTGAGTGTGTCAGGGTGGTGTCTGGAATTCGAGCATACAAACATTCTACCAGTATCTTCTGCTGCCTTTTTGTTCCTTATAGCTCTTTTTTTATTCTGCTTAATTTTGTAGTGAGATTCTTTGTAAGCCAAATCTCATGGCAACTTTAATAGTAAAATCTGTTGTTATGACAAGTGAAACGTAACTATATGGATTATTTTGGAAGACCAGTTATGACTGTCCTTTATAAAAATACTTGCTGATACACCAAGTAAATAGAAGATTTGCAAAATTATTTATAAATGGTACAGGTATTTTCAAATGAACTGAAGTAACTGAGAAGTGTGTTTTGATTTCCGAATGTATAGTATAAGATTATTGCACATAACAGTGATAATATTGTAAGATTTAGGGTATAATGCAATTTAATTAATAAGGTTTCTCTTAAGCATCTATACAAGATTGCATGGATGAAATTAACTTTTTTCCAATTATGTGATGATTTTGATAATTGATTTGTTTCTCATTTGTTACTTAGAATTGATAAGGAGACAGAAGACAGAAGGCAAAAAGCCATTGAAGAGGTAATAAAACTTCCTATGTTATCAGGTATTGATTTGGTTTAGCTCCATACCTATAAAAAAGATCCATGTCTATTATAGGATATCAAAACCCAGAAGCAAGCCTGGTCAGTAAGAAAGTAATTCTGTGCCCTCATGCCATGTGATTGGAGTTGGAATCCATATAGTCTTTTTCTTTCCATCTTCTTTCACACACCTCTAGGTCAAAACAGTAGATTTTGTTTCTTTCATGTTGCTTAATTAGAGGGAATGTAGCTGTAAGATAATTCTTATAAGTACTTAATTTAAGGTTAAAAATAGTTTTTGTCCCGCCTCCTTAGTTGGAGGCAAGACTTTCTTCTGGTAGCTTGTAATTCTTTCCAACCATTTTTCATTCTATTTTTCACTATCCATTTGTCTAGTAGACAAGGAAAAGTAAAATGTTTCAAATCTTCATTATAGAAATATTCAATGTTATTTCATTTTAAAAACCAATCAAAACACTCTGATAGGCTAGTTTTCCTTAGTGTAATTGACCTCTTGATAATGTATCATGCTGTTACCAGTTTCTGTCTCTATAAACAAAAAATGTGGTTTATGATTCCATAAAAGTGCTGTGTAGTTGACCTGCAGCTAAGATACTCTTGTTATAAACCTGCATAAAAAAAATATTTCTTCTTTGTGAGGCATAAGATACTGGGTTATGCAGTTGGACAGATTGAAACCATGTCTCTGATAGAAATAGTCAGGTGTTTTAAGTTGAGTCTCCTTCATTTGCTTTGAGTCTTGCCTTTATTGTGAGAACACGATTTGTCATGTATTTCTTGATCTCACTCTATGTAAGAGTGTTCATTTCCTCGGCATCAGGGTGTTCTGGAGAGCAACTGTGAGAGCAGATACAGTTTCTGGTTCAAAGAAAAATGCCTGAAGTACTAGTACTCATAAATGTTACACTGCTAACCTTTAGCCAAATACACTAATACTGCCAAAAAGCCTTGGTTGTCCACTTGTTTTACTGTTACTGCAGTGTCTCCTTAGCACTTCTGCAAAATAACTCAGTTGTCAAAATGCAACAATTTAACAAACTGAAAATTTAAAAATAATTATGTTAAACTACTGTGCAGTAAGTATGGTAGAGACAAATCAAATTTTAATTGAGTAATTAGTGTTAAATGAACTTTTGTACAATTTTCACCCTGCAGACTTGAAAGATCTGAGGTGGTATGTGTCATAAGAACATGAGGGTCTTCACATTTTTTCTGTAACCTCTCTGGGCCTGCAGGAATGAAATATATTTTGTATATAAGGGATGACTATAGTTCTTAGGGAGAGGAGAGTTAAAATTCTTAAAATACTGACCTGTAAGTAGAAAAAGGTATGACTTAATTTTTTTTCTTGTTCAGAATGCTGATCTGACTGTGAAAACCTCCAATTTTTAAAAGTGCTGAGATGGTTTGTTTTTATTCTGCCCTAGTTTTTCACAAAAAGACTCATTGTTCCTTCTCCTTGGACTGAACATGAAGGCAAGCAAGTTTCTCAATTTAATTCAACTAAATGTAAGTTGCTTTTTTGTGTCCATCCAAAGTTATCTGGCTTTGGAGAAATTATCAAGCATAACTTTTTCCAATCTCAATTTAAATTTTAAGAAGCAATGATAAAAGATGGTACAACTGGTAGAGTTTTAGCTGTTCTCTCCAAGTGCTTTCTTTTACAAATTATTTATTAATCCAGAATCTTAGATAATTTTTCCTTTTTGTTATTTTTGGTTCCTGTTCTTAAATATTTTTTTCTTTTATAACCTGTCCTCAAGCAGTTTAATTTACACACACAATGTTGCTGCATCAATACGGGTAATAGCCAGGTGTTCTACTTTGCTCTTCTGATATCTGCACATCTGACTTACTCTTTCCAGCCAATATACATATATGGGAAACTAAGTTCCATATTTTTCTATCCTTACTTTCTACACAAATTCCTCTTGCCCTCTTAGTGTCCTGCTAGTTCACTCTCACTGTACATAGGGTTGGGGGTTTTCTAAGTTTATTTCATTTATGCCATTATTAGATTCTATTCATAATGCTGTTATTAAAGTTTATATATAACCAACAGAATGTATCATAAATTGATTACAAGCTGGGCAAATATCAGCTGTAATGTATTTGCGCTCAGTATTGTTATAAACCTTGCTTATAATTCTTAAAATTCTTAAATAAGTGTTTGGGGATTTTTGCAAGATTTGGAAAAGGCTAAACTTGGATTTTTATTTTTTTTTAATCAAGGAAAGCAGCTTGTGGATAGTGTGGTTTTTAATGGTCACTTGTAAGATAGTCACTTCTTGGGTGAAGAACTTCAGCCACAGTCTTAAATCTGGGAAAGTGAGGGGAGAATGAAAACGGTCTTGTGTCCTCAGCTGCGAGGGGGGAGGGGGAAGTGTGGGATGGTAGATTCTTCATCTTTGTCTTCAAGTCCAGACCACATGATTTTCTGGGAAATGTGTTTTACTTATGCTTAGCCAGACAGGCTGTGCTCAAATGGAATTTGTTTTAAATCTCTCTAATGCAGAGGAGGCTGCAGGAGACAAAGATCTGGGTGAAGTTGATGCTACTTCACTAAGCTTCCTTTGAACAGAAAAGTGCTGAAATTCTCTTAACCAGCATTAATAGTAACCTTTCTTCAGTAATCCTTTCTAATATCTTCCAAACTTTGATGCAAATATTTTGTTTAGTTGTATTAAATACTCTAATGTACTGCTGCTAGATTTCAAAACTATATTCAATGCATGCTTAAATTTAAGTTCTTATCTGTTTTACAGCCATAGATCTAAATAATATTTCTCCAATTGGAAGACAACTAACTTTGCAGCCTGGGAAAAGCAATGGTGGGTAAAAGGCAATGTCTGAAATTAAAAGCTTTCTCTGAAGAAAACAAAACCAAACCATTTTTTTTCATGGCATGGCTTTTTAATTTCAAAATGAGTATTTTTTTGGTTAATATTCCTGTAGAAATAATTTTTCTTGAACTGCATGGTACTATTAATTTTATTATCCATTTCTCATAGTGATTTAATGCTATTACACTTGCACATTTGCATTTACATTTGTAAAAACTGAAGTTCTTTGTAGAATGTAGAATGCATTTTTTTTCCCAACTCAGTATATGCACTTTTTCTGAACTAAAAAGTGAATATAAGCTTCAGGTTTATGGTAAATGACAGTTTCAAGAAACCTTGAATATGTTGGGTTAGAAAATCTTGATTATTTTCTCTGCTATATAAATAGCAGAAATCTGAAGACATCTTTTAAACCATTTAATTTTCAATAAATAAGTAGAGTTTTTCCCCAGGGTGTTTTGATGATCTTTCTCCCATTTCTTTTTGAATCCTGCCTTTCTTCAGAGACCTCTCTCCTCAGTTAAGAATGCCTCTTGTAGAGGCTTTTATGTTACAACCCTTTTTTTTTTTATCTCTAGGCCTGAATGTGCTGCATATAGTGTTGTCAAATCGGAATCCTAGCTTTAATTTAATTAATTTCCTTATTGCACCTGTAACTTAAATAGGTCAATTGTAATGCCATTTGAAAGTGAGTGTTTGTTCTACAATTTCAGTAAAATGTCACTGCAAGCTAATTTTGTTTGGTTTATTTATTGCAGCTTCTTGTCAGACAGTACTGTCTTTGCCAGTGGATTTTAATTTAGAGAAAATACTAGGTATGTCATTTAATATCTAAATTTAATTATGAGGGTCTAAACAAGAAAACCTGATTTTTTGCATTGTTTCCTGTGTTTTTTGGTCTTACAAAATATTGAAAACCTTATGTATAAATGAAAGCTTTAAGTATATGTTCTAAACAGTGCATTGCATGGGACATCTGACTTAAATGGCAGGATTTGAGTGTAGATGTAAAAGAGCAGGGATATGGAGAATTGGAAATTGATTAACAATTTTGAATTGATAGAAGGTAGTAAGCAGAAGACACTCCCTACCTCCCTCAAACTGAGAAGTTACTTAATTTAGCAGAGCTGTTTCACTTACAGATTGCCAGCCAGGAGGCTCATAGCCCACTCTTGCCTTGAGTAAAATTGTGCTGTAATTCTGTGCTTTTAATTCAACTGAAGTCACAGTGGTGACTAGAAGTTGGGGGTGGCAAAAAAACCTGTGACTGAGTGAGGAGATGAGTCTAAATGAACTGTTTGATGAGAACTGTTACAGTCAGGAATTGCTGCCAGCTTCTCAGTCAAGAGGGTTGGAAAAGCCTCTTCTTACATCTCCCATATGGGAACAGTGGGTATAGCCAACTTGGAGGTTTACCTTCTGTATTGATGTTCACAGCCCTGATCATGGGCCATCAAAACTAAACCAGAAAAACAGAACCTTATCTACTGCTTTTGTGTTCCATCTTAACAACTGCCTCATCAACTCATAGTCTGTAAATTCATAGAATCACAGAAAGGTAGGGGTTGGAAGCGACCTCCAGAGATCGAGTCCAACCCTCCTGCCAAAGCAGGATCATCTAGGGCATGTTGCTCTGGAACACATCCCAGATGGGTTTTGAAAGTCTCTAGAGAAGGTGACTCCACAACCCCTCTGGGCAGCCTGTTCCAGTGCTCCATCATGCTCACAATACAGAAGTTCCTCCTCATGTTGATGTGGAACCTTTTATGCTGAAGTTTACAACCATTTTTCCTTGTCCTATTACTGGGCACTACGGAAAAGAGATTGGTTCCTTCCATTTGACACACCCCCCCTTTCAGATATTTATAGACATTAATAATATCCCCTCTCAGTCTTCTCAAGACTAAACAGCCCCAGTTCCCTCAGCCTTTCTTCATAGGGGAGATGTTCAAGTCCCTTGATCATCCTCATATCTCTCCATTGGACTCTTTCCAGTAGATCCCTGTCTGTCTTAAATTGGGGAGCCCAAAACTGGACACAGTTTTCCAGGTGTGGTCTCATGAGGGCAGAGGGGGAGGAGGACCTCCCTACACGTTTTTTCTTAATGCACCCCAGGATGCCATTGGCCTTTTTGTTCACAAGGGCACATTGCTCTCT
This sequence comes from Megaceryle torquata, assembly GCA_024611175.1. NCBI lineage: Eukaryota > Metazoa > Chordata > Aves > Coraciiformes > Cerylidae > Megaceryle > Megaceryle torquata. The sequence continues at coordinate 11,646 of JANIJG010021644.1, forward strand.
GAATTGTTACAGAGGTTGCTGGAGAGCTCATTGGTACAGCCTTCCAAAGGGTTCCATACCAAAAAAAAACCATAATGAAAAGTTCCTTCTACAAGGAAAATGCAGTTAGAATAACGAGAGAGTAAAAACCTAAAATAATCTGCTCAGTCTTGGCATATTTTCATGAGTCTGTTAACATCTGTTTGCTTTTCTACTGTAAACTGCAAACCACTTGACTATCTTCCGGTTGAATCTGGTTTGCATTTGAATGTATCATGAGGACCATCAAAGCATACAGGGGAGACCTGAAAGAGGGTCTAGTTTCATAATTCAGATGTGAAGAATAATAAAGTTTTGGGAAAAGGCCAGTAAGTAGATGCTAGCCAATTTTTTTATGTATAATGTATTTTTTAAAGCAGACTTTAATACTAAAGGATGATAGGCAGAAGTGGACCCTTAGTAGACAGAGTGGACTTCTTGTAATAACAACTGATCTTTTGGCATAGGTGCCTAAATTAGACTAATTACTTACTGTATTGGTAAAATGTATTAAATGTTTTAGTTTACTGTTCTATTTCTCTGCAGTGGAAGATTTTTTTTTTTTTTTTTTTTCTTTCATTCTTACTGGAAACTACTTTTCTCTCACATTTCTAGGTGAATATTTTAGAACTGATGAATTTGCAGATCAGTCTCCGGAAAATCTGAGCTCTTCATCACTCAGAAGAAAGCTGTTTTTAGAAGAAAATGGAAGTGTATCTGAGTGTTTGTCCCCTTCTCTGCATAGTCCATGTGGTAGTCAGCCACTTGGAGTGCTCTGTTCAATAGACATATCTCCAGTGCGATGCAGAAGTCCTCTGGAAACATCTAGTTCAGTAAGTAGCCTGTTTTGGGGGCTGGATGGGATGTGACTGACCTGGCACAAGAGTAGTTCTTAGAGCAGACAGTACCGATTCTGTGCTCTCCAGATTTCAGACTTGTGAGATGAATACTGTGTTTTTAATAAGCTACAAGTGCATTATGAGAGAGCAGGTGTTAGACCAAAGGGTGGTGAGTTGTTTCTTGGGTTAATTGTTTGTTTGTTTTTGTGTGTGTGATTGGTTGGTTTGTTTGTTTGTTTGTTTGTTTTTAAATTCCAAATTCAGAAAAAGAATAACAAAAAAAGTATTGAAAGACTCTGTTACTGACTTAAATCTAGTTAGCATGTTGTGCTGCTGTTCTGTTGTGTAGAAGGAATTATGCTTTAATTCCCTTTTGTATGTGTATCCTTAACAAAAGGAAGTAAGAATTCATACCTGTACAAGACTTGCTGAAAGCATTTTGAAACCATTTTTTTTCATAAAATGTGTATATGCAAAAGGCCTACTAAAATCCAGGAACTGCTGTAATTTTAAAATACTAGTTGTTAGGAACAGGTGATATAGATATTTCCCGTATAGATCATGAACTCGTGGTGGAAGAAATGAGTTGTGGATCTTTGCAGTGCTAAATATGTTTTTTCTTTTCCATTGACCAGATATTTCAGATAAATAGACATTTATTAGAACACATTTTTTTTTAAATTATGTGAGACTAATTTAAATTTTTTTTTAATTAAGATGAATCATATTCCCAGGTGGACATAGCACAGCTAAACTAGTTTAGGAGGTGTGGTTTATTCTGTTTGCTGAAGTACATGGCAATAAACTACCTCAGCAACAGTGGCTTAAGAAAAGATAATCTTTACTATGGTAACTTAGAATTCCTCCAATATAATTACACTGCTAGAAGTGACTTTTCTTTTTGCACCATACGCTTAAGCAAGATCAGAACCACTGTTCTCTTTTTCCTTAAGGAAAAGTATTTTGTCTGCTGCTGAGTTAAATAATTCAAATAATATGGATTCTATTAAAATACAAGTAGTGGCTGGCATTCATTTACGTTGGTATAAGAAATTGAGATTAAATACTTGACTATATACCCAGATAGCATTAATACATATTTGGGCTTCTTGTGGTTCTCAGATATGGATATTATAGTCTTAGCTGGCATTATGTGACAGTTTGAGTCTGTTGCTCTTTTCCTATGTGGAGGCATAAAGTCCAAGTGAAGAGCTGCGACTGAAATATTGAAGCTAAAATAGCAATAGAGGTGGTCATTGTGCAGGATTAGTTTTCCTTGGTGCTGCCATATTAAACTTTTTATACATTTTATATATATGTATTAGTCAAAATTTACATTATGAAAATAGACTTGTTTATTTATTTACTTATTTATTATTGAAGGGTCAGTTTTCATCGAGTCCTATTCAGGGAGGAACAAGAGCTTATAGTCTTGGAAGTATAACCAGTCCCACATTTCCAGAGGGATCTCCTGTGCATAATGGTTCTCCTGCTTTTTCACCAATTGCTTTTCACATAAGAAAGACACCCCTGTCAGGTATGGTTTAGTTGTAGATGTATTATTCTTTCTTGGCTTATGTATTTTTATCATAAAACCCACTGCATTCTCACTGGAACTTTTTTCTGTTCAGAGGCAAATTACTGTGCTAGGCAGACCATCAGTCTCCTCTTATATTCCACGTTTACTGTTTAGCAGTGAAATTTCTTAATGGTGTGGCACTGAAGTGTATCTGCTTGCAAAAAATTAAACTAGGGTTCATATTTTAAAAGAAGGAATTGAGACCCAATAGGTATGAAAACAAAATGAAAGGGTTAATCTAGTGTGAGGTGGGAGTTTAAAGCTGTATGCCTGAACTAAGGTCACACTTCTGATTTGGCCCAACATGATGCATTTTAATTGGACAAAGTATGTTTAGCTAGAGTTTTTAAGTCATGTTATTGTGAAGATTATTTGAAATGAAGCTGAATAGTGAAGAAATCATGAACATTTTGTGTCCTAGTTGCTCTAGAAAATCTCAGTATCTCATGTTTTTTCCATTACCTGGTAAGACTTAATGCCATGTTTATACATGATTTTGCTCTGACGAGCTTTGTGGTATTTCAGCACCATTACCTGTGGAGATTGCATAGGTGATTTGATCTCCTTGAAAGCTTTATTGCTTCCCCAAGTTTTTTCAGTGCCTGTAGAATATGTGTGTTGTTATTTGTTTGGAAAAAAGCCAGAGTACCAGCCTTCACACACCTTCCTTTGAAACGCTGTAGTATCAACATTTGAAAATGCATGGCCTCCAATGCAGCAAACAGTGTAATAGGAAATTAATTTGCTGGTAAAAATGGGATAAAAACTTGCCTTTACCATGATAGCTTAATTGTGCTGTTGGTTTGGTTTTGTGTTTTGGTTTTCTTTTGTGGTTTGGCATTTTTTTTTCGGTTGTTTTTTTAACAAAGGTCTTGGAGCTGGGAGACAGTGGTCAGTGAATACAGTATAGTTGGTTGTAATTATTCAAAGGATTGTAAGGCTTTGAGGATGACAACTTTAACTCCAACTGATATCTCATAGAATAACTTTGTTGTTTTTACAGACCAAAGAAAATTTACGTTTCGTTCTCCAGATATTCCTTCTTCCTCAAATAGAATGACACCCCCAAGTACAAGAAGTCCTTACATAGATGGTTGTTCTCCAATTAAGAATTGTTCCCCTATGAGGCTTGGAGCATGTAGAGGAGCTGCCCAGTATCAGACTTCTGTCATTAGAATACCAATTGCAGTTGAGAATCATGGTGATTATGAGGAAGACAAAGAAAATGCTTCTCCAGCAGAAGCTCATTTCCCAGAAATGGAAAATGGAATAAACTTATGTCAGCAAGATGGTGATGCTTTTGCACATGGGCCACATCTCGTGGTAACGACTGTGTCTATTGCACCAGATCACTCAGAAGTTTGTCGTCAAAGGTTGTCACCGTTTCGAGATATAGAAGGCTTAAAGGATAATAATACTGTAGATATGGCTGATGCAGCTGAAGTGTCGGAGGAAAATACCTGGATAAAAGAAACAATTGGCAATAGCAATGCACCAATGAACAGCTTTATGACAGGGATTACTTTCAGTATTGAAAACTCTCGCATGTGCGTGTCACCTCTTGCAGAAAGCAGTGCAATTCCTTGTGACAACAGTAGTATTCAGGTAAAAGAAAATTATTTTTTCACTTCTCTATAAAACTGAGCTTGACATACAAACTTTTAATGTATATATACTATTCTGGAAGGAATTGCATGTGGCATGCAGGTCATATTGTGACTTTTACTCCATGGTGGAGTTAGCATAGCAATTATAAATTAGTTTTGTGGTACTATGTATAGTAATACATTTAACTTAGTCCAAACCGATTCTGACAGACCTGTTTACAATTTGCTTTTGTTATTAACTGAAGGTAGTTGGTTTTTTTGGATTAATTTGTTAATCAAATGCAAGTCATATAAAATTTGACAATCTGAGGGGTTTGTTGGTGTTAAATTGCAGTACATTTTTAAAACCCTGCTTCTTCATTTCAGGTGGACAGTGGTTATAATACACAGACTTGTGGAAGCAGCATTATGGATACTGCAGGGGCTGAAAACAGTTGCAGAGAGAATGATGTGAATACTAACATGTTTCAGAATAAATCTCATCTGCTTAAGACAAAGGTAGGAGTTAAATTGTAAATACAAAAGTGATAGGCCTCTCATCTAAAGCATCTGTGCCCTATTTTATTCAGTTTCAGGGACCCTGAGGGGAGAGACCATCAGGTGATAATAGACCATGCTAATGTAGCATCATTTCAAGTATTATGTTCAAAACAAGGAATAAAAGCAGGACAAATATTATAGACTGGCAGTAAAATGAATGTTTGTTCTATGACAAAGGCAGTGGTAGTTTCAGAGGAAACTGAGGTGTGTGTGCATTGAGGGTGGTTGTGAGGCTGCTCATGGCTTTTGATGTGTTGTAGCCTGTCTCTTATTTTTGTTTCTGTTGTCCTTGCTGCTCATTTTTATCACTTAAGTTTTTAAATTTGTGCTTGTGGAGAAGCACTTTTTTTTTTGGAAAAAGTCTGCTACTTCTTTTCATAAACTACCCTCAAGTTTCCTAGATCACACCTGGTGTGCTGATGTGGTGGGGAGCTTTCTGCTTGGGAGCAGTCTTTTGATTACAAGCTCTTTAACCTGTCTTCAACGCAAAATACATCACAAAAGACTGTACATGTCTAGTAAGGCTCCTAAATTCTTAATCTTGTGATTGATGGGAAGTAAGTTTTACTTCTTTCAGAGAATGGTAAACAAGGCTCCTTTCTTTGGAGGAGAGAGCAAAAATCCTCTCCTTTCACTTAGTAATTATGGTCTTATAAATTTAGTAGCTTATGGTCTACTGCTTACTGCCATTTACAGCCCTTGAAGGGGAGACAGCACTAACCAGTAGTACCAGATTATAAAAAAGCTCAAGTAAACCCATTCAGCCCAGACTTCACTTCTGTACCTAACATACTAATAGTCACTTCTCTGCCAAGGTAAAGAGCAGATTGATGGCGTCTTATATACCATTGATAGCAAGTTTTGAACTCTGCTCATTTATGATTAGGTAACAGTGCCTTCCCAGGAAGACTACAGATGGACAGATTTGTGGAACATAACAAGTTCCATCTGAACATAAGGAAAAACTTCTTTGAAGGTGATAGAACACTGGAGTGGGCTGCCCAGAGAGGTTATAGAGTCTCTTTCCTTGGAGACAGTAAAACTTGCCTGGACACAGTCCTTGGCAACCTTCTCTAGGCAAACTTGATTTAGCAAGGGGGTTTGGACTAGATGATCTCCAGAGGTCCCTTTTCAACCCCTACCCTTCTGTGATCTTTAACTTCTAAAAATACTCATCTAATCTGTTGGACATGGATTATACATGGTAATATATTAATCAGAATCAATTACCTAACATCAAACCTGTCCTAGAGACTCACCATAGTCATGCGACTGTCATCTTCCAACTGCTAGATCCTGACTAAACCCAGCTTTGCATTTTGGATTAGGTTTTATGTGCGGAGGCATTAAGGAATTCATTCACCTCTCAAGACAGCCCATAGAGAATGAAAAGAAAAAACCCATGAGCATTGCTGTATGAAAGAATCCGGTCCGGCTCATTCAGAGCATGTGTGCTCTGAAAGGAGCTTCTTGCTGACAGCACATCTCAAAAAACTGTGCAGAGAAAACATTGTCTTTCATCTCCCTTTTGTTTCAGAAAGGGAGAGAGGGGAAAGCTAAGGTACTAATTGTAACTTGAAATTTTCAGATAGTTAAGTTTGGATCTTGTTTCTTTTGGGGAGTTTTTGTGAAATTTGTTTTCAAATTAATTTTTCTCTGTTAACCTAGGAGTGTTCTGTTTTAAACCACAAGGATAATCAGACGCTGAGAGCAAAATCTCCAGAGAAGCAATCCTGTTTCCAAAAAGCAAAAACGCATAGTACAGTATTTGGTCAAAATACAACTTGCAAGCTTTCTACCTGGAAACATAAAAATGAAAACCAAGCTTAGGGATTTCACAAAAATGGTATGTAGTTTTCTGACAGAGAACTTAAATTGCAGTGTCTAATAATTTTTGTATATGTATGACCTCACTTACCTGGTTTATACATACTACTTTTAATTTTTTTTTTAATTCAAATGTAATAAATTGTCTGGCATATATTAAAGGAGTTTTATATAAATGTGGGATTTTTTGGGTCTTATTAACAGATTTATTGGTATTATCAAGCTAGTCTCTTCCAAAATTAACACAGCTAGACTTGGTACAAAGAAACCATAGTGGCTTTTTTTCAGGATTGTGTTCCCTCTGCAGTTAGGGAAGGTTGTGTTTTGAAAGCTTGAACATAATTCCATCTTTCAGAGGAATATTTCAGATAGACTGAGCAAACTTTGGGTAGCTTGCATAGGAGCCACTGTAACTGCAAAAACACCAGCATTTTGAGATGTAAGTCGTAAAGGCACGAGGGAATTCTTTTGGGGAGAGAAAAGGAAAGGAGTTGTGTATTGCTTTTCCCTTGACCAGATTCATGATGTAGGTTCCAGAATAGTAGCACTGGTACCAAGAAAGAGTCACTGGACAGAACCAAACTGCTGGGAGTGGGATGAAAGCAGGGCTGGGGAAAAAGGAGAAGAATGAGTGGCTGTGAGTGTCAATCCAAAGTAACAATGAAGCTTAGACTTTCAGGAGGAAAGAATGAAGCTAGTGTTCTAGAAATGGGTCCCTGGAATATATGTATGTTTTAGAGTAGGCTGCAAACTGTTAAAAAGGTATGCTTTGATTTTAACACCAGGCTAGTCTTTTTTTATTTAAGTTTTCCTTGTGAACAGATGTATGAAAACTCAATTTGAACTATGGAAATCACATATTTTTTAATTAAAAAAAATCTCTTAGTAATAAAAAATAAAATAAGCTGTCAAAAGCAGCTTTTTTAGCAATTCTTTGAACAGTTTTTTTTCCCTTGATCTGACTGAGAACTGTGTTACCTGTCAGTTGGCTTTACCATGTACTTTAGTAAAATGTACCGTTGGTTACTTTAATAGTTGTTATGTCAGTGATTATATTAGTACTAATCTTGAAGTTGATCACCTGACTCCACTAGTGTCTCCTAAGAACACTTGTGTCCAAACTGATGCTTTTGAAAGAATGGAAAAAGGTGCAATAAGGTTGATCAGTCTCAGTATATCAAGAGAAGGATGCAGCCTTCCTTCTATTAAATTAAGCCACTACATTTAACTTCCTTCCCTCTTCATGTTTAATTCCTAATACTATTAATTGCTTAGAGAAACTACCAAAATATCGAGAAAATACTTAATAGAATTGACTTTTGCATGCCACTTATTGCAAAAAGGTATTAATATACACAAACTCTTGATGCCTTCAAGAAAATCATTGATGAACAAAAGTAATGGAAGGAGGAGGGTCTGGCAGCCCCAAACTTCCTTTGCCTAATCAAATATTTGGTAAAATTTGATTGAATGTGTTTAAAAGAACCTTATGGAATTTCTAAAAGTGAAGGGGGGGTGGGGAAGGTGGGAAATCCTTATGGTCAACTTCTAGCCCTAGTGACTATAAGAGGAGAAGGAGAGGTAAGGGAAATAGTGAGATTTCAGGGCTCTGTGTTAGCAGAGCTCTGAAGTAAACTTTGTTGGATTTAATCAGAAAGAAAAGCTCATTCTCATAGATGCTCCAGGTGAGGGAGTTTGCTCTCTTTTCACAGCAAGGCTGGCTGGTCCCAGGATACCAGATGGAAGCTCTGCTTCCTCTTCTGTTCCACAACCTGCAGAAAAGCTTGTACCAAAGCGATAGACCATGGCTGATGAGTAGCTATGGGGGCACACGAAGCCTGAAGCAGTTGGTCACACCTAAATTTGAAGGCAACTGACAACAGGTTTTAAAAGCCTCAAAGGGTGAAGTATGGGCAGGATTGTATAGCATTAAAAAGCAATGGGTTAGACATGATACCTGTGTGCAAGTGTTGTATGAATGGTGCAGTTCTTGAAATGTGGGTTTTTTGGGTTTTTTTTTAGTAGTTCACCAGTGAAGGCTTTCTGAAAAATATATTTAAAGAAAAAGGGAAACTTCTATACCATCAATAAAGCACCATTTGGTTTTAGTTCTCACATTGCAAAAATAGTAATTAAAAAAAAACCACTTTAGATTTCTGTCAAGCATGACAATATATTATTTTTTCTTCCATAGCAATTTAATCAGTTTTTCTGTAACACATTTTAGATAGATAATTCAGGACTTAGGTTCAATTGGTATCCATTTGGTGATCTTGAAGCAGTGCCCTACTAAAAGCTGGAAATACACTGAACTGATAACTTTTAGGGGAGGAATTTTTGTTAAGAATGAACTGAGACTTCTGGAAAATATAATTTATTGACTAGAGCCTTCAAAATGTTCTTGGCTTTACATGTAAGGTTTGTAGCTCAAAAGCAAGACACAACTTGTCTGAGATTTAAATGTTATTTATGATCTTGTGTTTTCTGTTTTTCATGATAATTCCCCCCAACAATAATCAGTGGAGAGGGCAAATTACAATTTCTGGACTGCACAAAGCATTTATTTTTGCAAGTGTGATTACCAAAAATAGTAGTATTGCTGAAGGGGGAGATGAGAAGCTGGGTGGTCCAAATTATGTTTCTGAACTGTTCAGCCTGATATGTATAATTAAGATTTGGTTTTATATTTTGATTTTTTAATTATTATTTATAATTACATGTTCAATGATTAGAGGGTTTTTAAGTATTCACAAATAATAAAAAAAAAATCACTAAAATACTTAGTTATACCCCGTGTATTTTATTCAAGGGAAAAGTAACAGCAGAAATGGGTGAATGTGAGATGCCATTAAGGATCCCCCTAAATAAATTTGGTCTCTTTTCTGTCCTGTTTTATAGTTTTCAGTTAGATGGCAATTATTTATTTTATGAAAATGTGCATATTTTTTATTAAGTTTGTGTAACTGTTTTGTAGAAGAAGCCTACTGTACAAATTACAGTGGAAATCACTTGACCATTCTGTTTCTCTTGCTGTACTTCATGCATTGGTTGGCACATGTTGCACAAAACTGTCATTGTTTACATTTAATTAATTTCAATAGTTCTAATGAGTTTAACATGTATAACTGTAAACTGAGTAGTGAAACAGAATAAAGATACTTATTTCAGAGCTAGATTGATGATTTTTCTTTTCCTTTATAATTTTTTTTGCTACAATTTGCAGTATCTTTTGACTGCTGCCTGTAATGCATGTATGTGTGCATTGGTTTTGGTTGGGGGGCAGTGAGGAACACAGGACAGAGATCAGACAAGGAGCTTGGCAAGCTTTGCTCTCATGCCCAATTAAAAAATGGGTTCAGGGACTATAATACATAGTACTGAATTAAAAGCACAGTTCCTTGAAACTGCATTTTGAAGTAAGCCTTTTAGTAAGAGTATTAAAGCATCTCATTCATGGAGTGGGTTTTTTTAGTGCGGTCAATCAAATATGTTGTTTCCTTTTGATACCTTTTATAAATATAAATGTGATCTAGTCCTTTTAAACTGACAGCACCCAGGGACCTGAGTAAATACAGCCAAGTTAGCAATCATGTATCAATGAGTTGTGGCCCACTGACTACCCAAGGAAAGCTCTGAGGAGTTCTAAGTAGAGAAATTTGTGATCTGTACTCTTCAACGACCTCTGAGGAACAGCTGTAGTAGGGTGGCATTGATGTCTCTCAGCTTTGAGAGCTAGGACTTGGCATCAGCAGAAATGTTTTATGACAACCCCTGTCCTCCTAGGCCTTTCAGAGGACAGTTTTACTGACATGAACTTGCAGAATTCAAGAGCAACCCCTTGAAGTCCCAGCAGTGGCAGTTCAGCCCTGAGTCTAGCAACACATTTAAAATTACTTGAGTCCTCCCAGCACATACAACTTGCATAACCAGGTGCTGTAGCTTGACTGTGACAATGCAGATCAAAGCTCAAAAGGGTGGCTTTTATTTTAATATTCTAACTTGCCTGCATCGTGGCAGTACTGGAATGATCACTGCAAAACTTGTCATTACTTGTGGATTTTTGTGTAACACAACTCTAAGTGATGGTTTCTATCCTTTTTTTAAAGGTAGGTTAGAGGCCAGGCAATGATTTTAAATTGCCTTAAGGTCTAGGAAAAAGACTAATGCAATTTTAGGGCAAGGTTTCTCTCCCTCGGCCTAGCCTGTGCTTATGTACAAGCAGCTAATCTGGCATGAGAGAGAACCTTAGCAGAAGGAAGTGGAATTTATCTTTCACAACTAAATTCTGTGGGTACTTAGGAGCAGTAACTATCACCATTGCTGCTTTTGGTTCTGGGGTGCTAAAGACAAACTGTAAGACACTGACCTCCGTCGGGTTTTTGAAAGGCCTTAAGGCTATTGAAAAAGAAAAAAAACCAAACAAACAAAAAACCCCTGCCCAAACCTGCTCCTTCACTTGGCAGAAGCATCTGTAATTTCACCCCCAAGAAATAAATGGAGACAGGCTTGGTTTTAAAACTGTTTTTCTCCTGCATACATATATTCATAAAAAGTTTTTAAAAATACCAGTTTTACAAATGATTAAAATGTGTATTTAAAAGTAAACTGTTTAGAGCATTTTGCCCATAGGGACAAAATATGTAAATACAAATAATCAATATGTAACTTCCTATTAACTCTTCTATCCAGTTATGTTTGTAGCTTCTTTTTCTTTTTCTCTGGTTCACTTTTGCTGCTTGTTTCTGTAGACTGAGTTGCAGGTGCATCATTTCCCAGTATCTACAGTAAAAAAACAAAACAAAACAATTGAAGTCAGAACATTTTTAATTCAATTAAACTTGTAGTTTACTTGTACAGATTTTACAAACACTATCAACATCAGAAAATTCTGTTCACAGTCACCTAAGAGGGTCTACTCTCACATAATCACAGCTGAACACTCAACTGAAGTGAAAGCTGGGAAAAGCTAAGGGATATACAAATAGCAACAGCCCTCATGACTGAGGGCCTCATGACCCTGCTACCTTAGCAGGGTATGAATCAGAGGTAAAAAGGGGTCGAAACTTAATTTTCATTTTGCTTTTAAAACAAGCACCACTGCTGTGTTTCCTGAAGTGTTGCTCCTGTCAAGGAGAGGCTCTGTCAGGCTTAGGATACTGCACAGCAGAAAGGCATTTAGCTTTGCTAGAAACTGGAAAAACTTTGGAAAAAAGTGGGAAATGGGCTTTTTCTAAAGAAAGAACAACAAGAATGGGGAAAAGCCTGTATGATCACAGAGAATGACTTGTCCTCAAGGACAGAAGTCATCGGGAAACATGCTATACTTTCTTTGGGACTATGGGAACAAGTGGCATTCCAGCAGAGGAAAGTGAAGCAGGCTATGGATGAAATACAGCTCATTCGAGTAGGATTCACAAAACAACTGGACCACGACCAGGTATGTGCATGGTCCTCTACACCTGAGTCTCTGGGCAAACCGTAATGCCTGATTAGAGAAAGTAACAGGCAGTGCAGCAGCTTGATGCAAGGAAGCTGATCACTAGGACTTTAATACCAGGTTAGAAATTCCATGAATCCAACAACAGCATCTACCAGTAGAGGAGTCATTGAATTGTATCTGCATGAAGCAGGCACCTATGCTGGAACTAAACCCACTGCTAGAGCTGAAGGCTATGCTTCAAGCAGCTATTAGCATGGCAACCATTATGACATGCTAAAGAGTATCAGAAATGCTGTGAGAACAATTAACACAGTAACAATAAATTACCTACAGTGAGTAAATGATGCAAGAAGGTTCAAGACAGATTAGGTTTCTAGGTGCCATAAAGGACTGTTACTTAGATCAACTGTTCAGCAAACCCGTTAGGGAAAAGCAACTCTTCGTTCTAGGACCTGCTTAAGGTGTTACCCACAGAACCATCCCTGTAATGCTGATTTTCAATGCAATTACTCAAAAGCCATCACCATGGTAGAAGTAAAAAAACCCGATATGCATTACACATGAGCAGTAAGAAGGAATTTAGTGAAGATTTTATTAAAGGGGGGTGCAAAAAAGTAAAGTGCTTTCAGGGGTGAGATGGAATTTAAAACTTGGAGTAAGGATGTGTCATTTATCAACAGAATTGCAAGACAACAGTTAAAATCAGAGTGATTGTAATACAAAAGTCAACAGACATTCTTTAGGAAGATAAAATCTTGTACAAATGAAGAAATAAGTGCAAAATTAAGTTAAAATAAACAGGCAAGCCCAAAAGACTGAGGAACAATAATAAAAATTCTCTACATAAGTGCAAGGCAGGGAATTCTTCCCTGCTCCTCCCTCTGGATAGCTTCATAATAATAAAAGCCTAAAGCAGGCATGAACAACAGGTAATCGGTGTATTTGAAGCAGTCAAGAAAATTAAGACCAACATCAAGAAAACTTATTAATAACCATCATCAGAAAAAAAGAGGGTTTAGAACAAACTGGGTAAGAGGAATACTAACACTGCCAAGAGTAGACTGTACAAAAGAACTCTAAAAGCAAGCGTGAAAGAGGCAGTTAGCAACTTGTTGCTTAAAACTGCTCTAGGTATTATAAGAAACAAAGAATGATGCAAAGTGTTCCCACAGAGCACGATACCACAGAGGAAATCCTGTCTGTATCTCTGTATGTGTGTGATCCCCTGTGGATCTATGCATGTGCTTCTGTTCCTCCCAGCTCAGAAAAAAACCCATGTGTAATGGAACTACGAAAACATGAAGATGAGGAGGAAGATCAAAGATAGGAAATAGTTTGCAGAAAAGCAGGAGCTAAAAAAGTAGATAATAGAAGTATATAGAATTGAGTGGCGTGGGAATGGTAAATAGGAATAAATGACTATTTTTCATAGTGTAGGAAATACAGTATGTCATCAAGTAATGGTATTAGGCATCATGCTTGAAACAAAGAAAAGGTAAAAAAAAGTTGCTTTTTCATGCAAAGTGAGCTGTGGAACTCACAACATAAAATGTAAACTGGGAAAAGAAGTGTTTACACAAATCCACAGAACTCTATCTACTCTGCTGAACGCAAAGATGTGTATCTCTGGGTGAGACACTATTTAAGTTGTAAGCTTTCAAACCTGGAAGCTTTGAATGGACACAAAGGGAATGATCACTGCATGTGCATCTTACTCCTGTATCCACTCTTTACCAGGAAGGAGGACTAATGACAGACTGAGAGAGTTGGGGTTGTTCAGTCTGGGGAAGAGAAGGCTCCAAGGAGACCTTATTGTGGCCTTCCAG
>JANIJG010021644.1:34892-48939 GCA_024611175.1 Megaceryle torquata
AAGCCCTGGACAAATAAAGGAACGCCAAAAGAAATCAAATCCCCCCCCCCCCCCCCCCCCCTTAGTTTCAAAATAACATCTTTACTTCCAAGAAGTGAAAGAGGAAAGCAATGAAAAGTCCAACCACTTAATTGTACAAAAAAGTGTTTTATATATAAACAATTACTTTTTCACACAGATATACTGTTGTTCCTCTTTTTGCTGACTCCTCATCCAAAGCATTCCCTGGGCGAATAAAATGACTGACATCTGCAATATGTACACCAACCTAAAAAATAAGTATCATATTATGCATTTTACAAAAGAGAAATATTTCTCCCTATGAAAGAAATTTTCTCAAGTCTTTATTTACTACCCAGGTTGCCCATTCCAGTTTCCCTTCAGCATCTCCTATATTTAGTAATAGGTAAAGCCCAGTATACCAATAAAAAAAGAAAAACAGTTGCAGCAATTATGCAAAATAAGGGCATGTATACATTTAGTGGAAAGTTATATTCATCATTATCAATGCAGTTGTTCTTGCCTGGGGGCTCAAACAACTTCTTTAATTGTCTTCCAGACTCACTGCAGTTTGTTTTTTCTATTCGCTAGACCTTTCATTTTGGCAGTCTGCTTCTACAATTAGAAATTATTTTATATCAAAGAAAACTTGACTAAGTAAGATATAAAGGGGTAGAAAGCTCCTGTTAAGCCTATAGCTTTTTAAAGATTTATTTATTTATTTTAAATATTCATTAGACTTTAGAGAAGTAGCTGCACTTTTCCTATCCTAGCTGTAGATATCCATATTTATACTTAAAGTGGCAAATAAACTCTCTATTAATTTCCCAGAGCAAATGAGTAGAAACCAGGGTGAAATCAGGAGATGTTGAATCCCCACTTCTGATACTGGTGTCTTTCTTTATTACCATCTTGCAGTTGCGCAAACACCATTAATTTATTTTACCATAGATCTGTAGCTTTGCTCATGTCGTGTATTGTTACCACTACTGCACTGTTTGCAAAATAAAGGAAGAATAAATGACTGACTTGGTTAAAAACAAACAAAACCAAATACCTCTATATTTCCATTTTCTAGTTCTCTGCAATGTAACGCATCATCAATGTCTGTACAGCCAGGAGGATCAACACTACAAATACAGAGATGCCTTAAGTCCTTCCTGTATTTCATATCCTGTTTAAAAAAAAAAATTTTTTTTTCAAGAACATCTCCTGTAGCGGAATAGAAATTTGAGAAACATTGAGAAAGGCACTTTGTGTATGAGTTTTCAGGGCAACCAAGTATTTTCACAATTTTTTTTTCTGGTTTAGGACAAGATCTGTAGTAATATTTATATATTAGATCAAAACGGATGCGAATAAACTAGAGTGAATGACAGAAAAACTAAGATGATGATTAAGTACTGACAATTTTTCTGTTTTACAGAAAACAGGACGAGGAACAGAATAAATCCATAATTTTTTCATTATTTCAGAATTAGCTGGACCAGGAAACAACACTTTTCTAAGTGACATTTTGACTGACATCCAGCTCGACAAATTGTCTAGGGTATGACTGCTCTCAACTAACTTCATCTTTCAAAGTTGAAAGGAACTGCACCTTTGTATTATGGTTACAAAAAGATCTCAGATCGGTATCTCAGACCAGACAACTGACTTTTAGATAGCTACTTAGATCTCTCCTTCAGTTTCCATCTTCAAAAGAATTATGAGTAGGTAATAAATTATAATAAAAGTAGCCCACCTCTGAGAAATTAAAATACAGAACACACACAAAAACTATAATGCTCTAACTGTTTCCTGATGATATTTTTCCGTACATTTTAAAGCAACCATTTCCCATATTTATCCTATTAGGGAGAACCTGAAATTCACAAACAGCATTTAAAATGAACAATTCTGCAAAGACCAATTTCTCTTTCTCTAATTACTTTACTGAATTAGAGCAGGATACATTAAAGTCACCTCTCCTCAGATTACTTTAGCAATGACACAGGACACCATTTTGGTTACAAAGCTATTTAGGAAGATGAAAAACCTCTTAGGGATGACCTCACAATTATTTGAATTGTAGTCTCTTTTCTTTGAAAAACTTGTTTTTTATTTTTAAATTAAACCTGTAAGCTTTTCCACCTTCAATTGTCGACCTCTAACACAGATTTACCTAAAACCCAAAAACCTGCAGAGGCCTTGTTTCCACAGGAAATCAAGACAGATGTCCACCCTAAGACAAAATGGTTTTGGACAACACTCCTCTATTTTTTGCAAACTAAGATATCCAAGAATGTCACATTTTGATTTGAATGAGAAGGCACAGTAATTATTACCATAATTTTGAAATTTACCTGTTCTGTAATGCTCCATGGCATTTTTGGTAGGAAACTAAGGACATTCTGGGAGAAAGCCTGATGAGGGACATCGTGTTCAAGCAGAAGAACTTCTGTCTCAGTCTCTTTATCTCCAGCACTTCCCAAGTTCTTTACAAAATGACCCTGACAAACAATATACATGCAAATAAACACACACACAAATCAAGCAGTGTTTGCTCAAAAATAAGTATTTGAGACCATTTTCTCCTATGTTATTAGTATATTAAACTACACAGAAAGAGTAATCTCTCTTCCTTCAGTCAGCTTTCTCATCTTTGAGAGAAATTTAATTTCAAACATTTAATTGATTCAAGCAAATCTGCACTTCATAATTCCACCTCTTCCTAGAATGGCACTTAATTCTCCACATTTAAAATTGCATAAATTATAAACATGGCAATTCAGTTTTGCAGAAAAGCAAACACATTGCTGTATACGTAACCAAACTAATATCCTCTGCATTTTTTTAACGTGCCACACAAACCACCTCCTAATACATTAAAACTACTTCCTTCCTCAAGTCTCATGCTCTGCAGTTGTCTTTAACACTCCTTCATATATTCCAAGTTTCCTTCCTTTCTCTAAACACAAGACAACTATGCTCTCATTTGTTACAGGCTATCATTACTACACAAGCCACTGGAAGCCTCCTGAAAGCCTAATGTTCAACACAAATTGAAGAGATTCTCCTTAATTTCTCTTGTATCCTTCTGTATATTTACAAAAAGCTTTTAAGAACTTAATTACCAGTAACTCTGCCCCACTGGCCATGTGACCAATGTGTTTTAAAACTATTTTCCAGGATGGAAATCAGTGTGTGGATGAGCAAAGCCACACAAGAAGGTTCACATTTCTAGGAACCCAGACTATAAAAAGGCAGTCACTAGTTAGGCTAAATAAAGGACCTCACTTAGCATGTAGATGTTCACTGCAGAACTGAAAGAGCAACTTTTTAAAGTGTGATAACCCATACCTGGTTTACTCTTTAGCCCTAGAAAGCAACTCATTTAGGGACTTCCTTAATTTACACCATCAAAGAACAGCACTCCAAAAAAAATTCATGGAAACACTTTCTGAAGTTACTCATCATTGCAAATAATAATAACATTGTACTTAATGAACACATAAGAATGAGAAAGATAAAAGTTCAGAAGAAAATAAACTTACATTAGGATACCTGGAATTTCTAGGCCAACCATCAATAGCAACAATTATTCTTTGCCCTTCCAATGTATCTGCCTGTCTTGTTTCTATTCGAATGCGAGGAATTCTGCGATCAGCTGGTGTAAACAAATGGCGCCTTGCCTATTAGAGAGACAGAAAAAGGAACAAATAATTTCTCATTAAAGGAAAAAAAATACTTAAAAATTCTGCACTTAAAATATCTTGATTATTTCCTTACCTCTTTGATCTGTGATTTGGAAAGCATGCCACAAAACGGTCGCCAGTTTCGTTTTATAATGCCCACTACTTTTCCTGTAGGTCTCAGCATGTCCTTGTTAACAGAAGTCTTCATCTGGTAGGAAATGCAGGGGTTAAAAACACAAAACTCTCTGAACTCTTGGTAACATGCTTGATTACAGCATTTCTCAAACTTTGGTGGCAACAACTTACGTGTCACTGTAATGCCATAAATTCTATTCTAAGCAGAACTATGACTCCCTGTGCTTTGCATGACTTTTAATATGTGACATGACTATGTTGCTGTGGGGTTTTTTGTTTGTTTGGTTTTGTTTTTTTTAAGTGAACATAGTTTCAGAAAAATAAAGAACAGAAAAAGACTCTGAAGGAATGCTATCTTGTACCACTGACTCTGCTTACTACACAACTATATCAATTTTCTTTTCCAAATTATTATAATAATATTTGCGAGTCCTTGTATGTTGCTTGAAAATTCTCCAGTAATTCCAAACACAGTAATTAGAAAACATTCCCATGGAATTCAGTGGGAAGATCATGTTTTTAAAGCAATGCAAGAATTTGTTGGGCACGGTAGAGATGTGTGCACTGCATGTACATTAAGCAGAACTAACGGAGAAACTGAAGAATATTTCACAACTGGTTCCAAATGTACACGTTGCCTGTAAAAGCTGACTGTCCCTGAGATCAAATCCCAATCTGCACCACAGCACACAGCTTTGTATTACTACACAACTACCGCTCAGTAACTTTTGAATTTATTAAGTTTAACAAAGTAATATGGACATTTCTGTTGAGAAGAATTGAAAAGTAATCATTTTATACTTAGTATGTATTTCAAGCAACTGTAGGACTACGATTAAGTTTTATGATTTCTGAATTCACAACAGTTTTTAGGAGTCAGTATAAAAAGGATATATAAATCTAAAACTTTGCACTGTTGGAGTATCACAGATTTCACCTCTCTTAACGTAAGAGTGTTACATAAAAAAAAATTATTTCATACAATGTTTTCTTTCTCCTCTTCATTTTCAATGTCATCTTCATTCTGGCCATCATCGTGCAATACCACTGAGGATGGTGCCACCCATTCATCTCTTGCCAACAGCTCCACAGCTACAATATCTTCATGAACTGCTCGGTTTAAATGTTTCATTCCTTGTATAATTATCTGGATTTTTTAGAAAACAAAATGAAAACACAAATATTCACAATGCTAGCAACAGAAGACCCAAATCAAAGCAGTATAACAGAAGAGTATACAAATATAACAAGCTCAGCACTCTAAGAAATATTTTGAAGTATGTTTGTGATGCTTCTTTTTCCTCTGCCAGGTTTCTTTCAGTACTGATGATATTATTTCAGGATTCAAATTGCCTCTATAAAAATAACTTGTTTTCCTCATATTGGAAACAGTATCTACATAACGGTAAGAACAGAGAATCCAGTAGGCAGACAGATGGCTTATCGACTTGGAGGGGAACAGCCCATCCACTCATTACCGGGCATGAAAATGTCAGGAGCAATATAAAGCAAGAGAGCCTCACAAGGGCTCTCACCACAGTTTTCTGAAAACTCCTCCTACAAACTCATTTCTCTGTCTTTCACCATACACTTCAAACTATTTTTTTTTCTTTAAAAATTTATTATTAGTCAATTGAAAAACTATTCACAACTAAACTTCAGTTTTACTGTAACAAATACTTCATCAAAGCACAAAGTATAACTTCAAACACACCATTCTCTTTTTGAAAAGAGCACAATCAGCATTTCAGTAGTCTATATCCATACAAAGCAATGAAAACCAGAAGAATAGTCATTAAAAAACCCACAGAAGAGGAACATTTACTATAATGTTCAATTTTAACAAAATTTAATTCCTTCACAGTGACATTTAAGTCATTACTGAGGCTAGTTAAAGTTTACAGCAAGAAGGCAAAATGAAAAACTGACCTCTTTGTTTTCTTCAGCATCTCCATGAACCCAAACAGTAGCTTCAAGGTAATTATCCCTGCTTGCCCTGTAAGTTCCTTGGAGGTAAATACCAGATTTTATTCCTTGCTGCAATTTGCTAAGAGGAATATGTTCTGGGAAAATTATTTTTCCACTTTCTATTTCTTTCTTTAAAAAGAAAAAGAGAGGAAATTAAGGCTTTACAAATCACAGTTATTCCAAAACTGAGCTCAGGAACATGTCCTCATGCTAACAAACTCCAAAACCATAACTATGTGCAGGTATGAATACGCACAACAATGAAGAACTACTGTTAAGCAGTAATTTTTGTAATGAAGCATAAAAAACAAACCACATAGAAACATGACAATTCTAGGAATGCCTCTTTTCGTTTTCCTGTTTACCTGCAGTTACGTTAAAAGATACTACATAAGTAATATGTGATTTTATCTTAATTTGGATATAGTGACTAAATATACACTTAGTGAGGAAAATATTAGGATAATAGTATAGTAAAGAGTACGGATCACAGTGTAAGCATATACCATAAGCTATATGAAACATTATGAAAAAGATATTACTGTGACTAAACTTTGGAGCAGTCTGACAATTACTTAAAGCTGAATAAAAGTACAGCTAAGTGCTGAAAAGATCAGCTGAGCCCTCCACTTTCTTCCTGCTCCATTCTGTTAAAACTGACTCCAATGAAATGAATATCCCCATTTTTTGGTGGTGTTAGTTTTTAGCTGTATCAGTCTTATATGAAAATATGTCTCGATTCTGATAAACACAAAGCACAAGGAAATAGAAGTGGATGTGGTTCATCTTTGAGCTGCAGCCTGCACTTACGTCAGCTTAACTGACCACAAAAATCAGAGCTTTTGATAAATAAAGTTAACATAAACTTTCAAATAAGACATAAAACCAGATCTAAATGGCTTGCAATACACGCTTTTGTAGTTTTCATTTTGCTTCTGTTATTTCTAATATATATACACTTTCTTTAGCCAACTTTATTCTCATATTCACATCAGTTATCTAAAGCAGTTGCTTTTCACAACTAACTAGATACATACTAATAGCCATGTAAGCAGCAGTCAAAATAACTGCAGTATTTCTTTTTTTCTTTTCGGTTGTCAAAAAGATATATTGCTAGAATGGTAATGAAGTCCAGAGCCTTCATATTCTAAATTGATACTAGTAGCCTGACATACAGTGTCAAATAATATACTGCAAACCATTTGTGATTAATTTATTGTATATAAAAAAATATACACATACCCCTTCATCAGATACACAAGCAAGACGATCTACAAGATCAGGATTAGCTACCAAGCTCTTTATATACTCCTCACCTACAAAAGCACACACATCAATATTTATGAGAGAGATGGACAGGATTTAGGTACAAAGAAACTGCTGAGATTGTTTATCTGAGCAATAAATACAACAAAAATGCCACTTTACTTACATGTATAAGCAGTTATCCCTTCCTCTAGAGCTTTCTCTTTATTAATTTTGTCATTTGTTAAAAAGATAACTTGAATCTTCTCCTCATCCTCTATTTTCTTCAAGTGTTCGTTGTACCATTTTACTGCTACCCGAATGGCTCTGTCATTGCGGTCATTAGAAGATTCTCCTTGCTTTTGTTCTATGTATGTTTCTCTAAGTGTTAAAAAAAAAAAAAAAAAAAGGGTGAAAGGGGTGGGGGTGGGCATGACAAAACAAACCCAAACATTTATACACAGAAAAATTTTCCAGACAAAGCAGATCAAGACTGAGGCCAAAAGAATCACTGCTGTGACCATTTTTAGAATATGTGTAACACTCTAGAGGCCACTGAAGGGTCAGAAGACAACAACAGTAAAGAAAAATAGAATGGAAGTGTTAATTTCAATTGCCAGCAAGAAGGTTGTATTAGAAGAGGACTGCATGCAAGATGCCAGAACTCTGGCTTCAGGATTCTTAGAATTACAATACTGTAGTAATGGAAACTACTTGTGACCACTAGAAAAGGCACATTAATTGCCTCTTCATTTCTTAGAGCTTTCTGTCACTAACTGACAAACAAATTTTTGAATTCTGCTACAGATTGAACTGGCAATACTAATAAAGCAATGGAATATGTTTAGAAGGGACACTAGAATAAAAAAAAATCAGTATTCCACTACTCATCTTTTCTTGTCTGTAATCCTTGTTCAATATTCTAAATGCCTTTTCATAATAAATACATGCTTACACTAATTACAAACCAGAAAAGCTCCTGGAGCATGCAACCATCCCCCAAGAGGATGCCTTAGAAGTATACACTTCTATGCACCCATCTATTTTTTTTACCTAGTCACATGTTCCAGTTCTGTTTCCCAGTTTCTTTTACTGGAGTTCAGTATAACTTTGTTACACCCTATCCCACAGCTTACCTATGATGTTCATTGGTGAAAGAATAGAAATGTTTTTCAGGGTTTTGAATCACATCCCTGATTCGCTTGTATACTGGTGCACTCCGATTCCTGACTTCTTGTAAGACTGTCTGTAGCACGATGACATTCTTAATAACAGGATCTTCAAGAATATCAATCTGAGGATGAAAAAGGAAGTAGATCAAAATTGTTGTTTAATTCTATCCAATAACAAGATCTGAAATACTTGGTTAATACATAAAAGGCTAACCTGAGTAATGAGCTGCACTACTTCTGCCTGCTTCTCTCCCCATAGGGAAACTGAACAGTGCTTCCTCCTTGTAGGAAAAGTGTTCAAATTTTCCAGCCTCTTTGTGACCTCAATTTTGCTGGTGTGAAGGTAAGGACTCTTTCTGACTTTCATCAACTTCAGCCCAAACATATGCAGGACTCCAACCAAATCTAAGGCCAGGTATACACTATAAATTTTATATACAGGAGAGGGGTTCTAGTAAATTATAATCTTTGTAAACAAAATACACCTATGCACTATCTGACAGCAATCCAACATGCCTTTGCAAGTGATGCAAATGATAAAATATTATCCACATTAGCTGTGAAACAGTGGTCAGGTATGCCCACGTAGATGTAGGCTTAAGTTCTCCAAAAACAATTCCACTGTTGCACTGTAATTTTAATTTCTGCAGATTCAAACCATCTGGAATTCTGTTAGCTGCTCTTCAGTTTTCAAAGACCAAAAATTTTTTTTTTTTTTTTGATAGAAACTTTTCTTTGCTGACTCCTGATGGCCATAGCATGCAAGAGAGAGAAATGTACACCAAAAATCCATACTCCAAATCAGGAGAAATACATGAACTTCATTTCTTAAGCTTGTGGTAATGAACTGTGGAAATCTATCTCCAAAATGAGACAGCAATAGGCTCTAGAGGACACGGCTGAAAGAATTAAAAGCAACACCAGACCAAACTTCTCTGCATCTAATGTTCAGATGACCTAAAAGATTGAGAGTCATGTTCACAAGGCAAGAAATAGAGTATTAATCTATGTACAAGCTTAACTACCACACCAAGTCTCACTGTTGCAATCGAATCCATTCCAGTTTCTACATAAAACCTTTTCCTACTGTCACCGAGACTTACATTAATCCCTGCATGGAACGTTCTCAGAGCACACAGTACATATGCACAAACTTTGCCAAGAGACAGCAAGAAGTCCATGGGTAACAAGCTAAAAACATCTATTGACTTGCTGTTTTAGGAAGAAGATCCTTACAACTTTTGAGATCAGTAACTGCTAAAATATACAAGTAGTATGCCCCTCTCCAAAGTAATTCACATCAGGATTCATCAATTACTTCCAGACTCCAGGGTCTGCACTGGGCTATTCTACTTCCTACAGATGCATTTAAAAGCAAACAAACAAGTCACACATGAAACCTGGAAATTCACTGCCTCCCAGCCTGAAACTTTACTGTCTGCACTGCCCAGACTCAAGCCTTTGCGTGATTAATGGTGAGCTGCAGATTAAAGTTCATCCCATGCTTCCAGATTTACATATGGGATGATTTTGCAGCCTCTATTCATTACCTGAAATCAGTATCACAGGATAACGAACTTAAGCCTACAACAGTCTCTGAAAAGCAGAATAAGCATTTAGAAAAATTCATCAACCACCAAAAGATCCCGATCGCCACTTCAACGTCTATTCACTCTCCCTGCCTGACCTTCCATACCTCTATCAGACCACAGCAAAAAAAAACCAAAAAAAAAAACCGCTCGTCTTTTCTCCATCGTTCAGGTAGCAAAACATAAAGCGCCCAGCCTAAAACGTGAATTGACTCAGTGGTGCCGACTAGCTGGCCTGTTACTAGATGGTCTCCTACTACTTCTAACTGGCAGCGAAAGACAAGACTACTCATGCAAGGATCAGGCAAACACAATTAATAAGGGGAAAACGCAAGCCCGACAGCGCACTGCTGAACGCGCCTCTCCAGGAAGGATGCCTGAACCCGCGGGGCGCGGTATAACGCCCACCCACACGGAGCAGGACTTAAGGCTGCCCAGGGAGCGCGGCCGAGTCCAGAACAAGGCGCCGGGCCCTCCCCAGCGCCAGGGCCTGTGGCTCCGCTGAGGCTGCCGCCGCTGTCGGAAGCGCCTCCGGGCGCCGCTCACCTGGTGCAGGAGGAGGTTGGTGTCGGGTAGGAGATAGTGCGGCCCGGGGCAGAGGCTGCTGGCGGCGCCGCTGGGTTGCGGCTCGAGCCCGGGCCCGGGCCCGGCGGGCCGGGGCGGGCAGAGGCGGCACGCGGTGATACCACAGGGGATGTCCTCACGCAGGTAGTGCTCGCGCACCACCTTCACCACCGCGCCCGCCCGCGTGCGCTTCAGGAAGGTCCGCGAGGTCAGCATGGCGCGCACCCCTGAAGCCCAGCCGCCCCGCCACCTCCCGGCTCACGCTGCAGCTTGGGAAGAGCCGGGGCGGGTGAAATAGGAAGGGGAAGCTCCGCCTCCCGTCGTGCCGCGCGGCAGAGCGCGGGAAGCGGCGCGCGCCGGCAAGCCCGTCGCCGTGGTGATGGCGTCGTGCGGCTCCGCCTCAGCCGCCTTGAAAGAAGGCGGAAGGCTGCGCGTGCGCTATGGGGCTTGTGGCCGCCGGTTGAGGTTCGTGAGCCTCGGGGCGATCTGCTGCCGCCGCGTGCCGGTACTGGTCGGGCAGTGGCCCCTTGCCTTCTGCAGAGCTGGGCATCCGGCGGGCAGAACAGTAACTGCTGTACGGAGCTGCTACTGCGGCAGCGGCCTGGGAGAGCTGGACCCCGGCGGCCTCCGTGCCCCTCCTCGCGGGGCAGTCCGACTGGTCCGGGCTCATAGGGCAGCATTTCGTCGGTCTCCTCGTCCAAGTAGCAAGTGGTAAGGTAAGAGGAAACGGCCTCAAGGTGAGCCGGGGTGGACGTTAGGTTCCACATTAGGAAAAACTGCTTCACGGAAAAGGGTTATTAAGCATTGGAAGAGGCTGCCCAGGGAAGTGGCTGAATCACTGTCTCTGGAGGTATTTAAAAGACGTGTAGATGTGTCGCTGAGGGATGTTTTAGTGGTGGCCTTGGCATGCTGGCTTAGCGGTTGGACTCGATGATCTTTTCCCACCTAATGATTGTATGATTCCACTTCTCTGTAGGGCTTTGAACAGCATGTGTTAGTCTGTGCATCCCAAGTAAAAGCTGTGGTCTATACCAACTTTTGTAAAAGTATGTGTGACTGTTAATTAGCCAGTTAAACAGTGAAGCTACTTCTTCAGATAAGATAATGGTGGCCATCAAAGTATTTCTTTACAGTTTTCTCCAGCAAGTCTTGTTATGCCCCTTTCTAGGTGTTCTCTGACACTGTATGCCTCATGGGCCTCAGGAGATTACAGTGCATGCTCTTCTCACAGTATGAATGGCAGGCATACATCTTAACTATGTGTCAATAGTAAGCTTGATTTGCATCAGTACTTAGTTTGACTTGCAGTCAAAATCTTTTGTTAATAATTATTTAGCAAGAGAGTCCTCAGGCAACTGCCCTCTTCAGAGCTTCTTAAAATATTTTTCTTGGGGGAACAAAAAATATATTTGTGTGATGCTGAGAAGTATTTCTTAGTGGTCTCAACTGGTTACTTTGTCATAATTACATAATGCCTTAATTGTTTTAATTCTTCCAGCTGATTCTTCAGTGTGCTCATCTCAAAGTATTACTTAAAGCTTTGCAAATAGTGGAAGAAAATGTCACATAAAAGCTCGAGGGAAATCAGGAAAGTAAACATTTCTAGCTCCTTGGAGTCTGAAGATATTAGCTTAGAAACCACAATACCAACGGATGATATTTCTTCCTCTGAAGAGAGAGAAGGTACTGTTAAAATCACTAAGCAGCTGATTGAACGTAAAGAGTTGCTCCATAATCTTCAGCTGCTTAAAATAGAATTATCTCAAAAAAACCTGATGATTGACAACTTGAAAGCAGAATATTTGACTAAGGTAAGAAGTGCTGTTCCTTTTATTTTATAATATTTTGTTGTTTCTTTTGGTGCTTTTGGAGTATGGCAGAAACTTCTGTTCTGAAAAGAATTTCTGTAAATTCAGTGCTGGAAGGCAAGTCACTTAGCTGTGTTGGGGTGTGTAGGGGGGGTGTTGATGTGCTTTGTTTGTTGTTTTCTTGGTGGGGTTTTTTTTAATGAGAAAAGGAGGAAACAAAGATACAGACAACTTAACTGTCTTGTCCAATTCATTACTTATTACATTCATAGTTATCAATAAATGAGGTTGGGTCAAATTAGATTTTCCTTTTCTAAATACAAAGGAAAAAGACCTGCTGTCTTTGAGAAATGAAGAATAATTTTGTCACTGATGCAAGCAGATTAATAGGGCTTCTAATTTGAATTTGTGCAATACTAGGAAAATTAATCTAAATATTATTCAGTATCTATTAATGAAAATGAGGCCAGAATATACAAACATTTCAGTAGTAGGAGATCTTGTTGTGTACAGTTTCCAATAAGACTCATGAAACTAAAGCATAAAAGCTTTGTCACATTTGTGTGCAGTCCATTTGCAACCTCGTATACACTGTGTGGTTTTCACTGGTTTGCTACACTTGAGTTTAAGCCTAGTTTGAAATTAGCTAAGCAAGTAGCTTTTCACTTTTTCCCTTTCAATTTGTTCTTGTAAAATATTTTTTTCAACATTAGCAAGGAAACTTCTGTTCTTAATTTAATATTTATATTCTTTGTGTTTAGATAGAAGAGCTTGAAGAGAAGCTTAATGATACAATCCATCAAAAGAAGCTGTTGTCTTTACAACTGGATAGTCAGTTGGCATTGCAACAAGAAGATGCTAGGTATGATCGAAGTAAAACTAAAAACTTCATCTTTAACTTAGAAATATGAATTCAAATTAATTTGTGGACAGTTAATAGAAACTAATGACTCTGAACTACAGGAATAGGAATTTTTTCAGATTATATTAGTATTTTCATTCTAAAAATTGAGTTTGCACATCTAATTCATATATATGTAAATTAGAATTAATCTCTCATTGGCTGAAGTTTGTAGGTTTGGTTTGGTTTTTTTTTATTGTAAACTGCATTTAAAAATTGAATAGGAACTGGGAGTAAGAACCTTCTTAATACCAGTAAAGAACAAGAGTGGTAGATGGCTCAAAGAACAAAGGGGTAGATGGGTCAGACTTTCCATTGATTTAAACAGAGTTTAAACTCTGCAGTCTAGATGCCTTGGAAAAGGGAAGGGGATAATGTTTAGCACTTCCGGGTAGGATTACTTTTTGGTCAGAAATGCTTTCAGTTGATGTAGAAGCTTACTTTTCATCTTGCTTTTCTGAAATATTTTGTGTTAAGCTGTAGCTGAAAATAGACTGATTAGCAGGTTTCTCCAAATTACTTTGTAAATTAAATGCCTTAACATCTGTAAAACAAGAGCATTATGCAGTAGTCTTAGATTACAGTAAATGATGTGCCTGCTTACAGGATGTGATTAATTCAAAGTCAAATTCTGTAGTAAACCTAGAACAGATTTAGGAGATGTGAAGCTAGACCTGAGCAGGTGACCATCAGAAAAATGTCAGTCATTCTGTGTGCTCATGTCACGGTTTAGGGTCAGGGCAGCCACTTAGACCTATAACAGACACTCTCTGTTAATCCCCCTCCCTCCCCAAAGGGGAAGAGAAAGGGAATAAGGGAGAGAGACTTATGGATTAGAAAAGGAAACTAGAACAGTTGTAGTGAAAATGAAGATAATACTAATAAATGGAATGTATACAAAGCCAGTATTGAACCCAACCCCCCTGATGGTAATTACATCACCGTCACCACTGATGCTGTGGAGCAGGCACCGGGGGAGTCCCAGACT
>JANIJG010021645.1:0-12034 GCA_024611175.1 Megaceryle torquata
AGGACAAGGGGGAATGGATGTAAGCTGGAGCACAAGAGGTTCCACCTGAACATGAGGAGGAACTTCTTTCCTGGAAGGGTCACAGAGCCCTAGAATGAGCTCCCCAGAGAGGCTGTGGAGTCTCCTTCTCTGGAGATTTTCAAACCCCTCCTGGCTGGGTTCCTGTGTGACCTGTGCTGGATTAGCTGGTCCTGCTCTGGCAGGGGGGTTGGACTCAAAGACCTCCAAGGTCCCTTCCAACGCCTGATGCCCTGTGACCCTGTGACCCTGTAACCAGCGACTTCTGCTGTGTTGCTGCTTGTGAAATTTCCAGCAACCTATCCCTCCACCAGAAAACCTTCTTGAGAGGATGGAAAATGAGTGACTAGGGTTAACAGGATCAAGACCAAAAAAATGAATGATTTTATGAACACATCTTATAAATATTGACATGAGACAGTTTGATACAAGTGTCCAAAGACATACACAAAATCACAGAATCATAGAAAGTTAAGGGTTGGAAGGGACCTTGGAAGATCATCGAGTCCAACCCCCCTGCCAGAGCAGGACCACCTAGAGCAGGTCACACAGGAACAGATCCGGGTGGGTTTGGAATCTCTCCAGAGAAGGAGACTCCACAACCCCTCTGGGCAGCCTATTCTAGAGCTGTCACCCTCACCATGAAAAAGCTTTTCCTGCAGTTAGTTAAAAATGGAACTGTGCCAGTTTTGTGGAATGAGGCACCACACTGCTGTGAATGATTGCATTGTATTGCACCTCATCTGGAACCTGAGTGAACCCCTGTGCCCTTTGGCCTTCACCTATACAGTTCCCATGCCCTGTTGGATAGGAGCCACCCAGCATCCTGTCTCTACCTCCTGCTCCTCCAGGCAGGTCTTTTTCATACAGCTGCATCTGTAACCCTGTAGGAAAACACTGCCTGTGAGCAATAGAGCTACAAAGCCTGAACAATTTTTCAGCCTGTTGTTTAATAGATGTCTCTGACAAATTAAGTTCCTGAAAGATAAAGCCTGTTTTCTTTCTGCTTGCCACCTTTTCCTTTTTGAAGTTGTCTTGAAATAAGTCCAGAGATATCATCAGTTGTTTGTGATATGAATCAGAGTGACCCTGATGAGCAACACGTAAGTCAAACTGAGTGCTCTTGAAATGCTATTTCAATAAGAAAAAATCAAACAGACATCCAGATCCCATTGCTCAGAGAGAGAATTTGGCTTTCCTGAACTTTAAGTGTGGAGCAATTAAGGCTTCTGAAACAAATAAGTATTTCAAAAAGTATTTTAAACTCCTTGAAACAAGGGCAATACATGCTTCGGGTTAAAAGGTTGGCTGGAAGTAAGTATCTGCCAGGCTTCCAGCTGTGTTTGTTGGAGTATGATTTTTCCGTACTGCTTGGAAAGTGTGTAAGATGTACAAAATAGAGGTAGAAAAGCATAAAAAATTAATGTTATGGAAAAAACCCTGCAATTTTATGTTCATGAATCTAAACACTTTTTCCATTATCTGTTTCCAGCATAAGATGCTCTTCTTCTGATAGTATCCAGTTTGAGAATTAACTCCTTGGCATTTTTTTTTTGTTAGGAATTACATAAAGGCTATTTAATAGCAACACTTCAGTTAATGAGCAGAAATTGAAGACAAGATCACATATAGCCAATTCTTTAGATCCTGCTATGATTATGCATCGTTCTGACATTAAAAACAAGCTCTGTAGTTTTTTGCTGCTGTAATTTTTGAAATGACATGAAGTGTCCCACTATTTTTTTTTCTCTCCTTTCAGGTAAGGGATTTATCCTGCAAGGACTGGATATAAAATAGGCTAAGGCAAGATTTTCCCAAGGTGGTTAGGAATAAGATAAGCTTTCTTGTTTTCCTGTGCCTTATGAGTGCTTCTTTTGCCAGCGTGCAGTTTTCCTTGAGCACTGGATTTCATTAGTTCCTGGTTGTGTTTGTGCCATTCCTTTCCACTATTTGCCTCGCTGTCTCCGAGCGCGTTGCTGGAGGAGAATCTGAAGGACAGGACAGCTAATGTAAAGAGAAATCACCCTCCATTTGTGCAAATAATTTGTAGTGGCAAGTTTGTAAAATTGAATAAAGTAGAAAAACGGGATGATAGATGATAGGAGATGGAATCACTAACTGGAAAACAAAGAAGTTATTGCAGCAGATGAGCAGGTCAGTGCAAAGGAACTGGAGATTTATCAGTGCTCAATTGGTTGCAAATGAAAAAAACAGACAATCAGAAAACACAAAGTGAAAAACTGGCAAGGAAATAACTTCTGGTGCCTCAGAATGTGCTGTTTGATTACACTGAGACTGGTAAAGATGTTCACCATGGTTTCTGAAAAATATGAATTTAAATGAAGCATAGAAAGACTTTATTTTATTTTATTTTTTCCCTACAGGGATACCATCATATTTCTTAGCAATTACTAGAATTTGAAAGATTTGTCCTGCATTTCTGCAGCATATATTGTATCTTCCCAAGTTTCTCACAGATGCCTCCATGCCTGCACTGCCTGGGGTACCTAGCCAGTGTTTGTTAACAAGTGTGTTCATCCCCATGTCATATGTGCTACTCTTTAGATGGATGTATTAAAGACACATCTGAAATTAGCCAAAAAACCAATTCAGCAGCCTGGACGCAGAAGCCTCCAGTCAGAGCATGATGGATGTTGGTGTGCCCACATATTGACCAGAGGCTTATGCAACAGCATTCCCACAGCTTTTATAATACCCTGAAAAAGCCTGTGGCTCAAAAACCTTAACGTGCTACACGCATCAACTTCTAGTGATTTTGGAGTATTCTGGACCAGGCTGTGAATTAGTCTTGCAGTCCCTACACGCTGTAAGTTTCATACTGGTTGGCAAAGAGCTTATTTAGCTCTTTGACCTGAGGTGCTGTTTCTGAGCAGTCTTGAGAGCAGTGGCCATGCGAACAACCACCTGCAGCAGGTGTGTTGTGGAGTAGGAAGAACATTGGATGGTGACATGCCTGTTAGCTGGTGAGGACATACATGGATTTCACTTTTGGATGCTGGCCAAACACTAAATGTACAAATGTGCGTTGTCCTGTTTGTAGATTGTCACAAGCAGGGAAGGAGCAGTTCCCTTCTTGTGCTTCTGTGAATAACTGTAATTTTGGGGGGGAACACAGGGATGGGTAAATGCATACAGTTCAGTTGGTATTTTGGTCTGGTATGACAGATTGTTTGGGGTTTGGTGGGGTTTTTTGGTAGTGTTTTGTTGTTTGGTGGGGGTTTTTTGTGTGTGTGCGTGTGGTTTTTGTGTGGTTTTTGTTGTTCTTGGGGTTTTTTTCCTTTGTTTTGAGTATTTGGCTTTTTTGTGGTTTGGGGTTTTTTTTGTGTGTGTGTTTTGTTTTTCTTAGCATTGTGGGGCTGTCAAGAAACATTTCCTGCTGCAATATGCTTTGTGTCTGTTTCCACACAGAATATTCGTGTATGCAGCAGTAAATTCTAAAACTGTTATTACCACTCAGGTAATAAAAGAGATCTCAAATCTGTTGTGGGTATTCCTCAATAAACACTAGCTGAATGCTTGGTGGCAGTTAGAAAAGACAAATAAATCTTAGGGATTCTTAGGAAGGGAATGGAGAATGCAACAGCTTCATTTTTCAAGAGTACTGCTGCATCTCCAATTCTGTGTGCAGATCTGATGATCCTGCCTCTCAAAGGTCACAGTAAAGCTGATACAATTTAGAAGGGCAAGAAGAACGGTTAAAGGTGTGGAGCTGCCTGTAAGGGAGGAGAAACACAATAGATTAGGACTGCTGCATGAAAAGATAGGATGATAATAATAATAGTAGTATATAAAAATATGGATGAGGCAAAAATGTAAGTAGGGGATCAGATGTACCTGCATTTTGTGACACAGGAACTAATGGATGTCCAACAAAAATAGGAGAAAATTTGTAACGAGCAAAAGGATGCACTTTGTTGTGGAAAGAACAATTAAATTGCAGAGCTTGTTACTGCACAGTATTAAGGAAGTCAAACTAAGCCTTGAAATGAATCTGTTTTTATCAAGCATGCTTCTTTTGTAGGCTACTAAAAGAGTGGATTGGAAACAAGGTCTAACTTAATGTTGTTAAATTGCTGGAAACATTGTCAGCATACAGGTACAAGGGTCCCAAAATACACACTCTGCTTCACAGAGAATTTCTGTAACTATCAGCTGCTTCATGTTGTTTATTTAGAAGAGGGAAAAGAAAAAAAGAGGCAGGTAGTATTGGTCTAGGTGTCTCTTTATCCCCTTTCAGGATAGTCCTTTCTGTATTTGCTGAGTGGGGCTCTTTTGTGGTGCATGGCTTTTAGTCTTTAGTTACTGTAAGACCTAAGGAGCAGGTATTATTTTATCATTCTGTTTGAAAAAATGGTGTAAAAGTGGTGCCATTTAGACTTCACTTTCTAAGCTACTGCTCCGTATGTACAATCTTTCTGTAGAGTTTCATGCTAGGAAAGCAGATTTCCTATGATGTGAGTTTACTTTTTTGTACCTCTGGTCAGAAACAGAGTTTTCAAAGCAGTGACAGGATATTTAATGATCAGAAAAGCAACTATCAGCACCTCAAGAAATATTTGCTGGATAGCCTCAATTTTCTGCCTAGAGATACCAACAAAGCAGTATATGAGGTATATTTACTGTGAATGGCATGCTAGATCTGCTTCCCTCTTCCTGCATTATAACCAGATTAGTTACACATAATATCCAAAATTACTGTTTCAAGAAAGCATCTCAGGATAGTGGGTTTTTTTGGTTTTGTTTTTTTTTTCCATTTTTTCATAAAATTTGAATATAATCAACTGAATTTCAACATTTGCTTTAGCTTTAAGAAAAATTATATGATTGAATAACAGATGCATTTTATCACGCAGCTGAGTGTGCAGAGTCTAATTTTTTTTCTGAATCATCACATAAATTTCTGGAACCTGTATTTTCATTCACATGATTCTATAAAAAGCTAGGTGGTTTTTTTTGTTTTGTTTTGTTGTTTTGTGTTGTTGTTTTTTGTTTATTTGTTTGTTTATTTGTTTGTTTGTTGGTTGGTTTTGGTTTTGGTTTTGGTTTGGTTTGGTTTTGGTTTTGGTTTTGGTTTTTGGGGGGGGTTGATTGTTTTTCCTTTTGCTGTTTTATTTAAATCTGGAATTTGTTCATTTTAGTGAAACCAAGTTTTGAATTGGGACCAAATATTTCAGTAATGATGAGGACTGAGGGTTTTTTTGATGTTGTTTTTCCCTTATTTTAAAAAGAAATTTCAGGCCATCGTTTACCTGTGTAGGAAATAAAAGGTAAAAGAAAATTTGAAGTTTGATGACTCCTTCCTAACTCAAATGCTGTAATTTTCGTAGTGATTTCAGGAGTGTTTGAATTTCAGATTTAATTTAGGGGTTTTTTGTCTGTAATTGTTAACAGTACCACAGCTTCTCTTGTGGTTCGTAGCTGGGTTGTAGCTGAATGCACAGCCTACAAACAGTCAGTGAGTTACTAAAGGTGACAGAAGAACATTATGCAAGTCAGTTGACTTTAAAATGTACATGTACATGCCCCCCCAGATAAAAAACTACTTTAATAGTTATGGGTTTATTATAATCTAATGTCTCTTCTGAGCTCTGACTAGCAGGCCTGTCTTGAATGCTGTAAGATAAATCAGGTCTGAATTGCTATTCTGTGTTCTCAGATGTTCTGAAATGGAGAGGGCATTATGACAGTCCAGCAAAGATAATGCAAACAGAAGAGTGTTTTGTCAGGGGTAAGTGATTCCTTTTGTGCAAGATAGAACTGGTAGATCAAACAGAGCAAAATCAGCACTGCAGATTCTGAGGTGGTCTTCTTTAAAGGCAGGAACTCTTGATGCTGTGGCAAGACTCTGTTTCTGTGATTTCCTTGTTGATTTATCCGATGCTGTACATAAGCCCAGAGATTTTAATTGATGCAGTAAAATGAAAACTCTGACCTTGATTCTGCTTTTTTTTTTGGTTCAGAAAAACAACTTTGATTTTTTGTTCTTAGTCTCCTCGATGTTAATTCTTAAAAGTGCAGTTCGAGTAGTTAGTGTTCTTCAGGAGTATATCTGGGTAAAATACTAAGGTAAAATACTTAGGTATGTAACATGCATGTATCTCCACATGCTTTTGCTGAACTACAGCAAATATTCTGAATAGAAAATTCGGTACAGTCACAATCCAAGTGAAATATAAGATAAAACCTCCTCTAAAACCAGTAGCAGCACTATAAAAGTTCATGATGGTAGAATAAATCATTCATTATGTTAAAAGGATTATCGGTATGTCCTGAAATTGTGCTTCCATTTAAAGTCTTAAAAGGGTAAAATAAATGAGTCATAAGGATTCTGATTATGGCAGTAAGCAGTACATGGTAATTTCTTGCACCTTGGCCATGAGAAGAAACACTCTTTTGCAGTTTGAAGTGGTAAATCCCATGTGTGACATGCATAGGGAGAGATTTGTGCTAAGAGAAATAACATCCCTTTCCATCTCAGCTGAATAATGGAGTGAAAACCTCATTGAAAAGTTCTGTACAGAATTGTGAAACATTTCTAAGACATTTTTAGCTCATTCCTTCAGCCCATGAATTCCTGAGTAAGGGTAACAGCAAACTAGGTACAATTCAATGCCAAATCTTCTTCCCCCGCCAGGAAATTATAAAGGCTTCTAGGGTGGATTCTGTGTTCTCTGCTGAATCTTAACTTCCATTCTCTTTTGCAAAATTTGTTGGTGAAGGAAACCAATGCAGTATAACTACTGCACTGATTCTGTGTCAGAAACATGTGAGACATAACCAGAAAGTCAGACATCCTGCCCTACTTCTTGCATTTGTGTGGTGCGTGCCTACGCTGCTTGGTGCACAGAACAACCCAAGCGACTTCAGAATGACCTAGCTGATGCAGCTGTAAGCTTCATGGTGTAGACAAAACTTGTAAAGAGTTTACATTTTTATTGGCTTTTCATGT
This sequence comes from Megaceryle torquata, assembly GCA_024611175.1. Lineage (NCBI taxonomy): Eukaryota > Metazoa > Chordata > Aves > Coraciiformes > Cerylidae > Megaceryle > Megaceryle torquata. The sequence continues at coordinate 6,989 of JANIJG010021645.1, forward strand.
CTTTCCAGAGGTGGCAAGAGCGTGTGCTACTAAATCATAAATAACATAGAAGTAGCTTTATAATCAGTTCACAATTCTTTTGGTTTTGTTGGTGATATTTCAAGGAACTGGAATAAGATGCCTTGCTGCCACACTGCAAATGCAGTTTCATTAAAACAGGACTGCTGCAATGCCTTTCAGGTCTTACGAGAGAGTTTGAGACTTTTGCTGAAGCCTCACCACAGCTTCCCAAAGCAACAGCCAGTTAAACACATGCCTAGAGAACAATGGGAACTTCACCAAAGGGAAAAGCATTGGTTCTAAAGTGTGGATAATTTTTTAGAGTGTTCAGCCAAAATTGTTACAGGTCAATGAATTATCATATGGAAAAGTTGTGTTGTTAGGAAAAGCCAGCAGTAAATCTAAGCAGTTCTGGAGAAAGGGAGAATGCAGGTGAGAAGCCATCGTAAGTAGGAAGCCATCTGTGAAAAGGTGTGAAACACAAATGATTAGCAGAGCAAAACCCTAATGCTGACATCCCCATGAGATCTATACTATAATATTCTCAGCTCTAATCCAGAATTGGTAAGAATACTTAGGTATGAGTGACACACATTCAGACTAGAGAAGGTAGTAACTTCAGGAACTCCCACCAAGAGTCGGTGAATGGGTAGGATAATGGTGGGTGAAGTCACTGGCTAGACTTGTGAAGTTGTGCTCATGGAAAAATAATGAATTTCAGAGCTGTATTGCTATTTACAGGAAAAAGGGAAAAAAAAAGCCCAAGTGTTACTGGACAGAGGTCAATGTAACCATGTTAGGAATGTCATGTTTTTCCTCTTTCCTTTCTGGTGACTGTGTTCTGTAAAGATATGACACAAGCTTCAGTATTCAGAGGGATGTGAGAGGTGATTAAAGACGTGAAAAAAAGAAGAATCTTGGAACTGTTATGAAAAAAAAAAAAAAAGAGGGTTCATAATTCAAAGAGGGATAATGGTGATGGAAAGAGAAAGCAAGTGGGATTTTGTTATTTTAGCTCCAGAGGAAGCAGAGTCAAGGGTTAAAAACAGCAAGAAATTTCTGAACTCAAGAAGTTAACATATTGAATGCTTAGGATCTTAGCAGGATTTTTTTTTTAAACTTTATTTTTAAGGATTAGGCTCTCTATATGGATAATTAGCAAAACGCACAACTATATTTGATAGAAGTAAGAAATTATAAAGAATTTAAATCCTCATGCTTCAGTACAAATCCAGTGAATATGACGGTATTCTGAAGAATGTTCCTTTATGGGAATTTGGTTTTCTAGATGTCTGCAAAAGATTTTTCAAGCATTAGTGAGGCTCATGGTATTGGTGACAGATGGAAAATACAATGACCTACACAAACCTAGCTTGCTAATATAGTTTCAATATTGTATTTACCTTCAGTGAGGGTGTTGCTTACACAAGGAGTGCAAAATTAAACCCTGACAGAGGAACAATTAGAGGATGACCAAAATCCACAAAAGGGCCCCAAAAGTTTTACCTCAGAAGAAACTTATCCATAATCTGTCTTTTAATGGAACTGGGTATTATATTTTGTAATAGAAGATAGCAGATCCTGGACCACACATGGAGGGTTATTTACATTAAAAAGTTTACACAAGTTCAGATTTCTGGTTCCTTGCTTTTTATAGCATCTGCACTGTTTTGCTTTCAATAGCCAAAAATAATATTACATATTCTTCTGTGCAGCGCCTGAAATGTCGTGACAAGTGTGGATTTCTCTTCATGCTGTATTAGCCACTCAGAGTACAATCGCATGCTTCATGCAAGTACTGCAGGAAAACACAAAGCAAAGAAATGAACCAAAATGAGTGCATGAGGGAAGTTAGACATTGCTATCATTAGTTTGTCTGTATAAATTATTCATGTAAATCCTTTCTATCTAGGTGCAGGGGGCAGGAATAAAGTTCAGAAATAATTCACCCTGTAGGTAACAAAAGTATAGTTTGTCATGATTTATGTACTTGGCTTAAAGTCCTGTGCTTATTGTGGCATTTACTGCACTCTAAACAAACATTGGCGTTCTTGGTGATGTAGAAAGCCTGTCATTGTTGGGTAAGGTTTCTGAGTAATGGAAACTGGCAATTGTGTCTGACAGATTCAGTCACCATTTTAGCTGGCACATACCCAAGGTGTAGAAGGGAGCCAGGCGATGCTTTATGCTGGAGGATTTGTCTAACTTACCCTTGAGATCTCTTCACAAAGAACTGAAGCAAGAGGTTGCCAGCTGATGCTCAACCCCTATTGAGTTTATAGAGGCCAATCAATTGCCACATTTTTTTAGCTTGCAGACCCTTGAGAAAAGTGACTGTCTTGTGGGATGAATTAGCACGTGGGCTGTAGGACATGTCAGGTGTAGGGATGGGTTATTTAACTGCAGCTGAGGCCCACAGGACTCCAGGGTGGTGTCAGGTGTTGGTCAGTAACTGAGTCCTATATGAGTCATGAAGTGGGGAGGGAGGAACAGGAAAGCTTGGTGGAGATAGAAGAGGGACCAAAAGTCTTCAGGCTTGTTGAACTAACCTAACATCTTGGCAGCGATTGTCAGAGCCTGTGGTGGCCTCTGGCTGACATATTGAGAACCTTCACCCTTGTCGATGGCACTTTGGAGAGAGTCAACCTGAACATGCCCACAAGGAATATAAAGTGCTCTGTGAGCACTGTTCTGGGATTTACAGCAGAGTTTAATCTACTGTACAGCCATGTTAAAAATCGGCCCACAAGGAATTTACCTCTCACTACATCAACAGATGTTATATGCATATGTTAAATGGAAAAAAACACTGTATGTGCACTTTTGAGTTGGTGTTGTCCCAAATACACCTATCAATCAGAAAGCTTGTTGAGTGCAAGAGAGGCATTTGGCAAGACTGATTTCCTGTGGTAAGATTGTGTGTTGTGGATGTATCCATATACAGTCATAACTGCCCATCAGCATCATGTTTGCTTGAAGTCTTTCCCTCCAGGACTTCAAATAAAACATGAGCCACTGACTCACTGTTACTCATGTTTTATTTGTGCTGCCCAGTGCTCATGTGTGGGAGCGAACTGCTGGGATTGAAAGGGACCAAAGAAATTTCAATCCTAGACTAACCCTACTTGGCTGAGAGTGCAACTTCCAGCTGGTGTGGGTAGACTTCAGCTGAGTCCTGCTGGTTTCTAGTTTCAGAATCAAAGCAAAATTATGCATTTATGTTTACTTTTGCAAGTATTTAGGTTGAAAAATAAAAACAAAAACAAAAAAAAAAAAAGAAAAAAGTTGTTATCTGGATTGAAATTTCAAGGTCAGATTTAAAATACAAATTGTTTAATCTTTATTTAAAACAAAGTTTCCTATGTTCTTTATATGAATCTTATTGTGGTTGATCTTTTGCTTTGTGTAGAGCTTTGTATTTAAATGACTTCAGCAAGGGTCAGTGGGCAAGAAACTTCTCACTTTGGAATACTTTTCCTGGGTCATGCTTGCTTTCCAGTGCATTCGTGCATTGTGGGGCACAAAGAGACCATTTAGCTGCTTACCTCGCATGGGTCTCTTCATGGACCTCAGGTGCCTGTTGTCACTGGAAGTCTGTGTTGGCTCCTGGGGAGTGGTGCAGTTCAGCTGGTTGGACTCTGAGCATCGTGTCCTGGATGTAAAGAAGGGTATATTCACACAGTGTTACAGTTGTCTTCCAATTACTGAAAGCAGAGACAAGGCCAGCTGAGAGCCCTGGCAGAGAACACTTACTTTCTTTTTGTTATGCATTTCTGTATGTTTTAAAATCAGTCTATAAATTGAATGTTACCTTTATGAATAGCTCATAGTTGTCGAATTATTCTAATATTATCTTAATGACTCTTCTTCATTGAGAGCACATTTTTTTCCAGGGAAAAGATGGATGTGACAGAAGCTGCATGGGATTTTGTGTATCATAAGTGACCTGCTTGGTCAGGATGAAATCTTCAAGCTTATTGAACATAAGATTTTTTAAAATTGGGGGGGGTGGGGGGGTGGGGGGTTTGAGAGCCTGATTCAGCTACTACCAACTTCCTACTCTGCTGCCAACCTGAGCATAAATAAGTGACCACCAGATGTTGAAAAGTGTGTTGCCAAAGTATGATCTAGTTGTCATTCTCAAGAGGGAGCTGATGAAGACTGTGTATCAGGACTCAGTGCATCCTTTTATCCAATTTGTACAATCTTTCTGTTTTGCAGTCTTTCTGACAGTTTAGCTGATATATTGGGTCATTGCTTGGAAAAACCTTTTTATGCAGTTTTGATGTTCAAAGAAGCTTAACTCCTAAGAGATACTTGAAAAATTGTGGCTAGCACTCAAGTGTATAGTTAATCTGGGAAAGAAAAAAAGTACCCCTTTTTTTACCCACTTATGTGCACCACAATGCAGTCTCCTCTATGCAAGGAGGTTTGGATAAAAAGTTGCATTTCATTCGATTGCACAGAAATTTCTCTCAGACCAGAAAGGACTTGGAATGGAAGGGAGGAAAAATATTTATCTCTAATTGTCCAGGTTCCCTGTAATGAAGTGGGTTTAAATGTACTTGACCATCACTCTCAAGCTGTCAGGATGCAGTCATGAAGCTGACTTGTAACATCTTGCTGTGCTTTGTGTGTGCTTTTGCTGTGAAGCAGGTTAAGGATTAGAGGAAGCAGTGTGTCCTTACAGTGGATGTCTGCCTTAGTCTCCAGACTGTCCAGGCTGTGGCAGATATGGGGCAGCCACTCTGCAATAGAATCATAGAATCATAGAATGTCTTGGGTTTGAAGGGACTTCTAAATACTACTACCAGTCCAACCCCCCTCAATAAGCAGGGACATCTCCAACTAGGGACATCTCCAACTAGGTCAGCCTGCTCAGAGCCTCATCAAGCCAGGCCTTCAATGTCTCCAGGGATGGGGCCTCCAACACTGGGCAACCTGTTCCAGTGATCTATCACCCTCAGATGAAAGAACTTTTCCTAATGTCTAACCTGAACCTGCCCTTTGCTAGCTTAAAGCCATTACCCCTCGTCCTGTCACTAC
>JANIJG010021646.1:14287-45956 GCA_024611175.1 Megaceryle torquata
CAGGCTGCCCAGGGAGGTGGTTGAGTCACCACCCCTGGATGTGTTTAAAAGCCGTGTAGATGTGGTGCTTGGGGATATGGCTGAGTGGTGGACTTGGTAGAGTTGGGTTAATGGTTGGACTTGATGATCTTAAAGGCTTTTCCAACCTTGATGATCCTATGATCTTTTTTCTGTTGATTTACCCTTTAGGAGGAAAGTGACTTTGATTTCTTAACCTAGGTCAGATATGAATTCAGTTTATCAGGAGGGTAGATAATTGTGTTTCTGCCCAGTAGGTGAATGTAAAAGTAAAAGATGGAGATAGTGTAAGGTCCTGGCTAAGGAAAGGGCTAAAGCACAAAGCATATATAATACAAAGACACTAGAGAATGCAGCAGTGAAAGCACCACTGCCCATTGCAGCCTGTAGGAAGATCTATCCAGACTTGTATATGCCAAAGCCAAATCTACAGGAGATAAGTCAGTTGGGCAGCTGGTTTCCCTGTATCCTTACTGTCCACTTCTGTCTCCTGATGTGAAGTACACTCTTAATTCTTAATCTTGTGAATTGTGGCTGCAGCCTTGCATTCTATGGGAGGGCAGATGAGCCAGAAGATGGTCACCCCTTGGGTCCTGACATTTTTTCCCTGTCCCTGCTCCTTACTGTTTCTGCTTCTGCAGAGTTCACCTCCTCTGTGGCCCTGACAAATAGGCTGTGTGGATGGAAAAGCGGCGGCACGTTCTGTTGCATCTCCCCTTGGAAAGATCTTTGTTTTCTTTTAGTCTGGCTAAATTTTGCATAGGCGAAGGGCGATCCCACTGGGCAAGACCATTCCCTTTGAAACCATCTCTGTCGTGGCATGAGACCTTGCCTGGCAGGAGGAGAGCTCCCTGCTGGAAGCACAGCCTGCGTACCAGTTGAATTATCTCTGCAGCACGTAGTAGCTCCTCAGAAAGACTTTGTGTTTTGCTTTCAGCCAGTGACTATCTTTTGGTGCTCTGCTGAGGTGTCACTGTATTATAAATAGCTTGTCCCTTCTTAGAAACTAAACAGCTCTGGTGTTTGCTTTCATGTAGATTTTTCAGATAAAGAGAAAAAACGTGGGTTTATTGCAGAATGCTTTTGCAGAAGAAAATGGTTAAAAAGAATTAAAATATCTGCTCAAAGAGTAGGCAGGATTAGCCAAATAAATAACTAATAAATGTGTGTTCATTGAAAAGGTTGAAGGCAGCAAATGGGCATTTTTTGTTTCATAAATGAATGAACGTACAATGGGCATTATGTGGGCCTTTCTAGGTGTGGTTAGGTTTGGGTTTTTGTTGGTTTTTTTTAGATGGTAATGTTGTTCTGGCTTTATTTATTTGATTTATGTGAAAGATCAGTATGCTTTACACTAGGGGTTTGGTGGCCTTGCAGGGTGCAGTATATATGCTCTGGGAAGTACAGATTTGTTAAGATGATGTGCATACATTTGTTTATATGGTTCTGAAATTATGATCTTGTAAAGGAAATAAACAGTGTGCCTTTATTTCTTTTTACAGCAATAGATGTACTTCATCAACTAGGCCTTGTGAAAGATGTTCAGCATCCCTCAGAGACACCAGTGCCCTCAACATCATCTCTGTTACCTCAGGGTGTTCGTCTAACTGTATCAGGAGTTGTACTAACTGGTGATGCACACATCGAGTCCCCCATCGTTCAAGTCATACCATCAAATCTAGGGCATCAGTTCACCATATTGGTTGGGTTGTACTCTTACAGAGTGAATAATGCTTTCCTTTTCAGTATTAGGAACAAAAGTAGACTGCAGTTTGGTGTCCAGCTGCTACCAAGAAAGGTAGTGGTGTACACTGGAGGGAAGCAGTCCATATACTTTGATTATAGTGTTCATAATGAACAATGGCATTCATTTGCCATTGACATTAGAGACAAGACTGTCTCAATGTTTACTGAGTGTGGAAAGAAGTACTATAGCAGGGAAGTACTTTCTGAAGTGGAGACATTTGATTTGGATGGTTTATTTACCCTGGGAAGGATGAACTCTCGCTCTGTCAGCTTTGAAGGAGTTATATGTCAGCTAGATATTATTCCCTCTGCAGAAGCCTCTGCAAACTATTGTAAATATGTGAGGCAGCAGTGTCGCCAGGCTGAAACGTATCGATCTCTGCTAGCACCTCCACATCTGCTAGATGGGATGGATATTTTTTCAAAGATGGTGACTGATGAGGAAAACCAGTCAGAAGGTACATCAGCTTATAGAAGAAAAGAAGCAACAAACATTCTTGTTACCAGTGTTGCTCAGGTTCATGTTCTTCCAGAATACTTTGGGTCAAGAAATGTGTCTGCATTTGAGTTTGCAGAGGCCAAACGTCTGTTGCTGGAAGCTTGGCCTGAAACAGAACTCCAGGAGAACATCGATCTGCCTCTTCATCAGCAGGAGATGAGCAAAAAAAGAAACATCACAAAAACGGCCACAGGATCATATCCAAGTACTTTAGATAATACCACAGAAGATGCAGGCAGGCAAAGTGAGCCTTCTCTGCTCTCCCCTGTAAAACAGAGTAAGACTAAAAGCGAGGAAATGGACAAAGCAGAACAGTTTTTAGAAGGACCAAGCAAAAAGCAGCAAATCTTCAACACAACCCTGTATCGTTTGCCTACTGACCTCTCGCTGGATAATCAACTCGGTCCAGGGCAGGAAGGTGCATTTGACAATGAGACTCATCACGTGGAGAACAGTTATGAAATTGGTATTGATAATTATGCTTATGACTATGAAGAGCTTGACAAAATGTTTGACATGGGACGTGTCAGAGGTCAGAAGGGGGAAACTGGACCTCCTGTAAGTTATCTTTACTACTTTTTTTACTATAATGCAGCAACATCCGTTTAACAGAGGCTTTGAACCTCGCAGAGCATGCCAAAGCTGTGACTGCAACTTCTCCCAGCTATACTGTACAAATGTTTGTCTGCCTTAAGTGTGTCTCTTTCCCGCATGTAATTTTGGTGTATATGTTGTATATTTTCATTTACCAGCGGAATAGAAAGATATTCAGGGCATTCACATTCTGGTGAAGTGGTAGGCAACCCAGAATTCTTTTGAAGTGCAGCCACGTGTTTGGAACTGCTCATTATGGAGACTGCTCACTTAATGAAATTGCAGGGTAAATTCCTACAGTGCACAAATGTAGACACTGATCCATGAAAAGAACAAGCGGGCTGTTTGGAAGACTGGCATAGTTTTCTCAGTTGAGAAATGTTATAAAAATTCATACCTGCAGGAAGAGACCAATTGCAGAATCTAAACTGGTGAAACCATTCATGGCTCAAGGTTACGGGGTCATGCAAACTTGCATGTAAAATGGTCTTTAGGACAGTCTTTATTAAGAACAGTCTTAAGTTTTTTGTGGCTTTTTATTTTCCAGTTTGCAGGCTAATTGATACCTGAAACAATTGCAAATGCACAGTAGTGCTTTTAGCAGAAACCCGTTTGTCCTTTCTTACTGCATCCACGAGGCTCATAAACTTTTTAATGCAGAAAAAGGGTTGCAATATCTATGAAGCTACAGACAAAAAAGAACAGCAGCTCCTGCTTAGCCTGGGAAATATGATAGTGCTTGAGTTTTTGGTTAAAATCTCTAAACCATATTATGGAGCAGATAATTCCACTTGCTTGTGTGTGTGTTAGTGGTTATTACTGGAAAGCGATTTGATACATGTTAAGCAGCTTCTAATATACATTTGAATGTGCTCATAAATTTATTGCATGTATTCTTTCAGCACTGAAACATTTATTTTTTTTTCTTAAGGTAGTCAGCAACTGAAAACCTATTTAAAAGTCCATTTTCTACTCTAAACAGGATCCAGATGCAAAGGGATTGTTACACAATTGAAAAGTGTGTTAACGAGTAAGTCATGTTAGTCCAGGAGTGCTCTTGCTTAATCTTTTTGGTTTTTGAATATGAAGTCAGTCATTTTTTGTTGTTGTTTAATGATAGAATTTTTGAGGACTTCACAAAGTATGTAGCTGTCATCAGCATGAGGTTAGTTTCCATTTTTGGAGCTTAGAATGTTTAGTAACTGCTAATGGAAGCTTTCAGTTTTAGCACATAGCTTGCACATGGTGATTTCAGTCAGTCACAGCCAAGAAAGTTAAATCCATTCATTTTTACATGGCACAGTGGCTGCTGATAATGCTGTTGGCTGTTTGCATTACTAAGAAACTCCAAGCAGATGTTTGGTTGGTGGTTTGTTTGTTTGTTTTTTTCCTAGACAGGGACACTATACATACAGCATGAAAGGTGGTAGCTGATTTGGAGAGTTCAAGGGTGTCTGTGTTACCATTTTCCACTCCTGTCTTACAGTGTGGGGATGCAGAAGTTTGTCTAGAAAGGCAGTTAGAACAGACCTTTCATTTGGTAGAGTCTGTAGCAATGAATAAGGTCTAATTGTGTTGAAGTGTTTTGCTGGGCAAGGATTTAAATAAGATGCCCAAGGTCTTAGAGGTCTGTGGCAGATCTGGGAAGTTAATCTAGACCTTTGTGGGCACTAATTTGGCTGAAAGGTCCAGCACACCCACTGGAACAGGGGCAAAGCTAAGGCATTGTGCCACCAGAGTGATGCCAAAGGGAGAAGTCATCTCTGTGTGACCTTGCCCACACAAGCTTTTTGTAAAGAATTGTGCTCCATGGAGGTTACATGGCACAATACCTTCCACTGTTGACCTCACACTTGAAGAGGTGATCTTGGTTTGTTTTCTCAGTCTAGTACACCCATGCAGGGAAGACCAGAGATAATCCAGTTTCATATGTGTGGCTCTAACACCTCCATACTGAGAGCGTTATCAATGGGGAGCCTAAAAGAGCAGCACTGAGGAACTTGCAGGCTTTCCTTGCAGTAAAAATCCTGATGAGGTATGAACACCACCAGCACCATCCCCTTTATTTTTTTTATTTCTTTCATTATGTTGTGGTTGGTTTGAATATTCTTTCAGAATTTCAACACAGAAATAATGTTTGTTCTGTTGGAGTCAACAGGCAAGAACTAGCTTTTGTGGTTCTTAAACTCCTCAGCTTCATTTTAGCTTTTAATCATCTACCAGATCTGATTCTTGCCTTGTGCAATTAGGCCTTTTGAATTCCATGATCCCACTGCTGTGGAATTCAGGCTCCAGAACTCAGCCTTTCATTTATGGATAGTGGACTCCTCTTTCTTAAAAGTTATTAAGGCCCTGATTAAAAATCCAGCAGTTGCAATGAAAAAAAAAAAAAAACCCAACAAAAAACAAACAACAAAACCCTACAAAAATACAAAGTGAGTTTAAAGTGGAAGAGTGGTCTCCTGAACCAGTAGTTTGGAGGGCAAGCTGCTCCATTCATCTGGTGAGCCATTCCTTTTCGTGTTGCAGAGGGTGTTGACACTGTATAAAGATTAAAATAAAAAAAATCTGCTGTGTATTTTTAACTGTTTAACTTTCAAACTGATATTCTTCATTGCACAGTCCCAAAGCAGTTTGCAGGAACATGGTATCTAGTCCTACCCTGGTAGGAGGAGGAGTTACTGTGGGCTGAAGAGCTGACTAACATGACTTTCTGGTAGCTAATTGCATCTGCTGGTCTGTCTGCACCTGGTTTGGCTTCCCTGAGAAATAAGTTAGTAATGAGTTTTTCTCTATTGGAAAAGCTTTCTGGATTATAAAGCCAGGAGGAGAAACAGAAGGAGACCAAAAGGTTGTGTTCCTTAGGCTGTCTTAGTTGGTAATGAAGAGCAGCCTGGAGATACTTCCAGGAGGAACTGGAAATGCAAGCCCTGCATTAAAGCAGAACTGAGTCCTGGATGATATGCTCTTATTCCCATCAAGAGGTGTGAGAGTAAGAACCCTGTGAGAGGACAGTTCAGAGATCCTAAATATGGTGCTAAGTTAACAGTAGTAAGGGTAGTGTCAGCTACACTTCTACACTTACAGCTTGATTCACTCTTGTATTTCTTGGTTGAATCAAATTGCTTGCTGAGGCTCCCCCTGGTCACAGGGAATATATTGGGCAGATCATTGCTCTCATACATTTAGCTCTGCAGGTAACCCTTGCATTTTCCTGCCCAGGCAGAGAAATCTATCTCAGTACCTGCTGATTCAGATAAAAAATTTGGATTTTTGCCATTTTATTTTTCATAGCAAAAAAATGTTAGTCATTTAATTTAATTTGCCTGAAACTGATGCGTTTCTTCTGCACAACAATATTGAAAAGTTTTAATCCATAACCCGAATCCCTACGTATAATCTTCTGCTGTTGATGACATTGCTTTGGCTGTTGTAGGAATTCCTGACAGAGAAAGGTGAAGACTTCCACAGCTCTAAAGTGAGGAGGTTAATCATTCACAAGTGACTGCTTGCTCTAGGGTATTTTGAAAGAGAAGTGTGGGGAGTTTTTATCATTTCCAGTGAAAAGTAAATGAAGGAAGAAGAAAAAAATAGATGGATATTCATGTTTGGTAGGATCCTTGTTGCTCAGTAGTTAATATCTGTATGAAGTCATACGCTTTAAAAAGGTAAAGCATGCTAGGAGTAAGTAGAAAAATTCTTAGTGACAGAATAAGAATTCTAAAACTGATGGGATGAAACTTAATGTGATACACACATTATGAATGGGAATACAGAAATTAAAAGTACAAGTAAACAGCAATGGAACAGCAATGTGCCCTCGTGGCCAGGAAGGCCAGTGGTCTCCTGAGGTGCATGAAGAAGAGTGTGGCCAGCAGGTCCAGGGAGGTTCTCCTCCCCCTCTACTCTGCACTGGTGAGATCACAGCTGGAGGACTGTGTCCAGTTCTGGGCTCCCCAGTTCAAGAGGGACAGGGAAATACTGGAGAGAGTCCAACAGAGGCTACAAAGATGCTGAAGGGGCTGGCACATCTCTCTGGTGGGGAAAGGCTGAGAGCTGTTTAGCCTGGAGAGGAGAAGCCTGAGAGGGGATCTTAGGAATGGTTACAAATCTCTGCAGGGTGGGGGTCAAGGAGAAGGGGCCAGGCTCTTTTCAGTGGTGCCCTGGGATAGGACGAGAGGTGATGGTCACAAGGGGAGACATGGGAAGTTCCACCTCAACATGAGGAAAAACTTCTTCCCTGTGAGAGTGCCAGAGCCTGGAAGAGGCTGCCCAGAGAGGCTGTGGAGTCTCCTTCTCTGGAGACTTTCAAGCCCCTCCTGGCTCTGTTCCTGTGTGGCCTGCCCTGGGTGGTCCTGTGCTGGTAGGGGGGTTCTACTTGATGATCTCCAGAGGTCCTTTCCAACCCCTGCCATTCTATGAGTCTATGAAATACAGGGTGAGTGAGGGTGTGATTGGTTGGGCAGGCAGATAATAGTGATGTTACAGTGTGGTAAAGAATAAATGCATCATATTGTGATGCTTGTTATGTTACCAGAGTGGTGAGCATCAGAGACATTATTTTTCTGTTGGCTTGGGTATGCTGAGGCTGCAGTTCAAAGAAGTGTCCTTAGTTTTGGATGATGAGCTTTGAAAATGATGTAGACAGACTGGAAGGATTGCAGAAGGTTTCAGTAATGATGGTGCAGTTATAGAAGATAAGATTCTGAGCAAAGGTTAAAACAAAAGTATGTTTGGTAGGAAAAATAAGGGACAAATTTTGCAGTTCTGCAAGGGGTGAGTTAAAGATACTTTTTTGCCCCTTCACAGGAAGTATGGCAAGAGAGAGTAGGAAATTTTAGGTGGGACATAAAGAAAACAAAGCTATTGGAGTGACACCTGCACAATAGAACAACTGGTAATAGCAATAGTAGAAGAGGAATTTCCATTCATTGACTCCTTTAGAAGAGGTTTGGAGCCTGATGTTTCTGTTTATTTCCTTGCTGTATTTCAGGTATTTTAGTGGTGATGTGCAGAAAAATTAATGGTTTTTTGTTCTGCTGAAGGCCAGCCTGCCTTAGGATCAAGCATTACAGTCATGTGTTTCTTGAATTTAATCTTCTTAAGAAGTGTTTGGGGTGAGAAGAGGTTCAGTGGTTGGGGTGGATTCAACTGCCTTTTAAAGAGAAACTTCATAGTTGTTTAGCAAGAGAAGCTGCAGTGAATATGATTTAGGTACTGAATGGCAGCAGGAGTAGCATATTCCCCTGGAGAGGTTTTAATTACTTAATGCAGAATTTACTACTGTGCATCTGAAATCTTAGGGGCTTGTTATATTAAATGAGATGCTTCCTATTACCTCTGGAGTAGGGTGAATTGAAAACATCTGCATCCATAAAAAGGGCTTCAGTACTCTAGAAAGTGTCTGTACAAAGTTCACCATTGCATTTATCCCCATGACCATTTGAAAGATAGTGAAATTTTCTTGAAGAGCATCACCTATGTTTGTTATTTCAGGATTAAGTCACAATTATTTGGAACTTGACCTTCTCCCCTCAACAACTAAATGAATTTTTTACAATTCCTATGGACAGAAAGTTGTACCTTTCTTAAGGTACATATTACATATTACTAAATAAATTAATTTTAAATTGGCATCAGTAATATTGACACAAAGTCACTCTTTTGATGGTTAAAATGTAAAAAAAAAAAAAAAAAAAAAAAAGGCAAAAAAAAGCAGCTTTTAATTGCTTCATGTTTGTTTAATTACAGTTTCCAGCAGCTGGGGAAAAACTATTAAAATGACTAATTCCTTGGTCACTCAGATGTTGATCTCTGTGGCTTACATGGATGCCTAAGAGGCATAAAGATCTTCCTAGTTCATGTAAAAACAGTCATGCTGATTTGAAGTTGTAGATGCTTTCACTGGTTGAAGTAACACATGGGGTAGAACAACCTTTTACAAGTAATTTCTTGCAAGAAAAGCATTTCCAGTGAGATTTACATCTGCTTTACTAAGCCTCCTGTCAGCAGAGATGTTGCTTGAGTTGCAGGGAGGAGTCTGAGCTGGAAGGTTAAGGAGTAATGTATTCTTATTAAGGATAGTCCTTTAATTAAACCCCTGGATTGCTGGTGCTCATTGATTACTCTCGTTAACCAGAGACGACTTCTACAATGGTTGACTTTTATTTACAATGCCTTGAGAAAATGTTTTTCATCTCTGGCTTCATTGTTCAAAGTATTTTACTCCTCCTTTTAGGGATGGCCGAGGGCTTGGTTGTGATTAGGTATTTTTTCTTGTGTTTTTTTTTTAGATGGAGAGATAATTACTTATGAATTAATTTAATCAAAGGGAGGGGTAGCTTCTTATTTTTGCATACTTCTTTTTCATAAGCTTTTTTTTTTTTGCAAAAGAAGCAAGTACTACTTAAAAGAAAAAATCTAAAAATTGACATAGGGAAATAAGTTCTTACTGCCCTCATTCAATAAATCAGCAAAGATCAGGGATCTTAATAAAAACTCATTAAGATTTCTATTAGGAAAATGTTGTGGTTTGGCCATTAGTCTATTTTTTAAGGAAATGCAGAAAGCATCTGAAACAGGGATATAGAAGAAAATGTGCCACAAATTGCAGAAGAACGCACACAAGTATTTTACTTTAAAAATATAACACACTTCCCTTTGTAGTTCAGTGGTAATTTTCTAAGCAAAGTGTCTCAATTTGAGAGGAGATACTAGAAAGCATACTGCTTCAGCAGTGGCAGGGTGGGAGTTCTCTGTGCCCTTTCAGGTACATTTTTGGACGTGGCTGGGAATGTCGAGAGCTTTCCGTGTATCCATCAGTTACATTTGCTTTATTACTAAACACTGGGTCTTTTTTACTTTAAATAATTAGATGACAATACTAGGGAGCATTTCTATGATCAGGGTGAATAGAAAACCTCCAATGTGAAAAGTATGACTTGTTACCATGACGTGACCTAAAGACCAGGACTCTTTACACAGATTTGTCTTCTATATTACACAGAAAGGGAAGTGCAGGGTATGGGTTTATGCAGCATATATGGACATACAAATATTCCCCACTACAAACAGGCTGTTGCACTATGGTTAGACTAAGATTATTATTAATTAGAGAGGAATGGGAGAGGAGCTGTTTTTAATTTTTTCTTCTTCTTCCTCAGAACAATGTTGTGTTGGGTTGGTTGGTTTGGTTTTTTTTTTATTCCCAGAAATGTGCAAAGCAGTCTGTATTTTGGCCAAATGAATGTAATTGGCTTGACAATGCCTAAAGTCTGTAATCTGCAGTGTCTTCTCTGCCAGTGACATTACCTTTCCAAGGAAAAAGAAGTATCACTTCCTCCTCAGAGCTTTTAGGTTTTTAAAAGTGCAACTTTTGTCTTTGTAAAACAATTTGTTGCTTGCTAATAAACCCCAAAGGGTGATTGTCTTTTTATTTCCCTTCTTTCACTTTTTTCTTTTGTTTTGTCTTTGTTTTTGTTTTGTTTGTTTTCCTTCTCTTCTCCTTCATGTTCCCAAAGCCTACAAGATGACCATTTCAACCACTATAGTTGCTCTTCTGATTTCCCTGGTATCCTTGCCAGCTTTCAGTGGTGGTGTTTAGTGATGAGCAGTATGATACTCAGGGTTCTGTCTAGTGCCTCAGCTGAGAGCCTCTAGAAGGGGTGCGAGGAAGCCTGGGTGACAGAGCAAGCTGAATCCCTTCCTGCTGTCATCAGCTGACCTCCTTCATGAGGTCTGATTTTCTTCCCTTGTGGTGGCAGTACTTGGGTTTTTTGTTAAAGCTGGAACTTGCCATGTTGGCATTTGTGTGGCAGCTGAATTCATCCTTAACAACAGCCCATTTTTCTTTAGGACTCAAGTGTAGTAGATGAAATATAATAATATAAATTAGTGCAGATTTTAGCGTAGAGCTCTCATTCATCTTTGAGTACAATGAAGTAGATCCTGGGGTTTTGAACAGCAGTTGCATACAGAAAAGGAAAGGTTTCTGTGGTCAAAACATATAGACATGCAGAGGATGGTACACTGCCTAGTAGTCTTACAGTGACTAGTAATCTAATTCATTTGCAAAAGATACCATCTGGTTATATACATTTAAAAGTAGGCTGCATTTTCTTTAAAGAGAATGATATTCATTATACACAAGAGCAAATGTGCTACCAGTTATGAGAAGCTCTTAATAGGAAACTGAACAATCATTTGTTAATGTTCATTGTCTTCTATTTCATGTCTGTCTTTTCTGTGAGATCATATCTCATTTTTTTGCAATTACTCCCAACTCTTCTAAAATGTTTGGCATGCCAGCATGCTTATTAAAAAGGCTGAATTATTCCCTAGTCTTTGTTTTGAAATATGCTGCACTTGCTTGTTTCCAATCATTGAACTGATCTCTTCTTCCTTTAATATAAATACACTTAAGTAAAAGTTACTATCTGCATTGTTAGCTCCAATTCTGATGACATGAGATACCTTCTAAACAGAAATCTGATGTAGAGCCAGATTAAAAACACATGTACTTGCAGTTTGGAAATTGTTTTTCAAATTGTGAGGGTCTGCACGAGTAGAAAGTCATCACTCTGAAGAAGTGATTCTGATTCAGATTTGTGATACTGCCCTTTGCTCAGGTTTTAGCCTCAGTTATTTTGATTTTTCTATCACCAGGGTCCTCCAGGTCCTCCAGGTTTACCTGGTCCATCAGGAAAGAGAGGTCCTCGGGTGAGTAAAACAGCTATGATCTTCCGTAGCTCTAGGTAGGTCACCAGTAATGAAACTGGAGTTTTTATAATTTTCTTTTTCTCAGCTTTATTCATGTGCTTGGTTATTATAAGAGTGCATGATTGTTAACATTTGACAGATATGTTAAAGTAAGGCAAAGCAAACAGGTTTGAGTTGGTTTTTCCTTTTTTTTTTGCTATGAGCCTCCAGCTTAGTTAATCCTGTATATGGGTGAGTACACAGAGCATTGTTAACATTTGTACCTAGCTTTTACTGCTCACAGTGTTAACTTCTTAGTATTTTCCATGCTGCTCCCATCTGCTGCAATCTAGGGTCACGTTCCTTTGTTTTTGGAATGAGGGGGAGTGAGGGATGCATGCCGCGGCCGCGGAGGAGCGGGCGGTGGATACAAAATTAACCACTGCAAGACAGAGGTGGAGGTGGAGGGGGAAAGAACACTCCCCCCAAACCTGTTTTATTCTGTTGTGTTACACAGTTTGATAAAAGGGGTGATAGATGTTTGGGTAATTTGCCTGAGGAATGAGCAACTGTTGATTTATTTTGTATGGCTGGACACACCCCAACGTCAGCTGGGACAGCAGCCTTGCGTTGTGCCAGGGGACACAGCACTGGCTTTGCCACCGTGAACAGAAACCCACGTGCCAGCTGCCAAGAGCATGGGAGAAGCCTGTGCCCCTGCCAAGGACTAGTTGATGGGGCAAAAGGTGGTAAATCTGTTGTTGCACAACTGCATACAACAAAAATACATTTGAGTCCTCCCTGAGGTTGTGGTTGACTTTGGGGGGTTTAGGGCAAGAGCAGCTGGGAGGGTCAGTTGAGAATTTGTTGCGTAGGTGCTTTCAGACCATGGTTTGGGAGGATGTAAGTGGTTATGGCAGGAGTGCACTTCATCTAGACAAATCTCAAGTGGGAGATAAGGGAGTAGTTTATATGAAGGCTCAGCAGATGTGTGGGAGGAGTTTTGACTCAGCCTTTGAGGGATGTTTAAACAAGCTGCTGCTCAATAGCGTGTTGAACATCCTGTGCTTTTCTGCCTTTCAAAACTTGGTCTGACTGGGTAGAAAAGTGCACTGGTCAAAGGGGCCAAAAACCAAACTGATGCTTCAGAGCAGTTGCAGGCAAGGGAGTGGACAAAATACATTTACAAGTATAAAATGAAAAGCATACTCTCAAATCTGTATCTGCCTGACTTCTTGGTTCTTCCTTCCAAATTATCCTTCAGTGTAAGAGCTGACAGTTCTCACAACTCTGCCTTTTATGTTGCATGATGCCTCTGTCAAGGATCCATCTGGCATCAGAGGCAAGATTCCCCCATGCCCAAGTAGATCCTCATAATTGGGAAGTTGTCTTTGCTTTAGAGGAGGCTGCCCATATGTTTAAAGCCACGTCTGCTGGTGAGACCTCTCCTGCTCATTTGTTGTTTGCTTCTTGGTTTTGTATTGTTTTTTTTTCTTCCCTGCAGATCTTTTTCTTTTGTTTACAGGCATAGAGTCCCTAAGAGCACAGTCCTCTACTGTGTGAGTTTTCAGGATTGAGTAGGACATGCTTTGCAATGAGAAGAGACCGCTTACAGTAGGGTGTCTGGAAAAGCATGGCTGAGATGAATATTTGCCAGTAGTTCTGAGTTAAAAATTCATACTTATATGGGCCAAGAAAGTCTATACAACTATTTGACCAAATAAATATTTTTAGAATGTCAGTGCTCTTTAGAATGTACAACACTGATAAATTCACAGCTAGTGAAGATACGTGGTGTGACAGAAGGTTTTTTGAGCCAAAAAACACATAGCCTTCTTCACATCTGTGTCTATCAGTCTGCCCTTCTGTCTTCGGTGACTTTTGTCTTCCTTCACACGTGCTGCTGTTTGTGATGCTGACTGAAGGTGTTGGAGGGAAGCAGCACAGTGCAGAACTACATGGCCTGGGCCTTCTTCAGGCTCTCTTGAGTGTTTGTCCAAACCAGATCCTGACAGAAATTCACACAGGTTGGACACGTTGGACATGGTATCAATACCTGATTAACGGTTAGAGATTTCCATTTAAAAATGGGGTTTGATCTCTGTAATGCTATGGTAGAGAAGTCCACATCTGACTGTAAGGTTTTCTAAATGTCTTGGCTTGTTCCTGAGTTTCTCAGTAATGAAATGTCATCAATTTCAGAATTAGTCAGTGGTGAGATGACATTGCCCTGATGTCTTTCATTTTGTGAAGGTACTTTTGCACCTCTGTGTTGCAGCATTGTGGTCCAAGATGATAACGTTGCAAGCAGCAAAATCTAGGAGCCACTGGAGCCCTGAAGCTACCTTGGCTCTTTCTATTTGTTTCCTTTCTCCTAAATCCTTGAGAGCACCTCTAAAGATGCCAGAGCGCAAATTAATCTCTCAAACAGCACTTGGGATTAGTTTTTCTTTGGAATTATGTCAACATTGTCATTAGTGAGAGGGAGCACTTAACAGAACAACTTTTGCATGATACTGCAAGGTATAACCAGTGAAGTGAGTCTCCTGCGAGGGAAAGAGTTTATCTCTTGTTAGACTATTTAGATTTAATTGTTTGGGTGGTGTTTTGGCCTTAGTGGATTCAACAAAAGCTTTGTTGCTGACTTTAGCATGGTTAGGTTTTCACCAGTTTGGTCTTTAAAAACTTAATAGCTGCTGACAGCCCTTGCAAAAGGTATTTTCCCTCCCGTGTAGTCTGTCGAGGAGTGAAGATTGCTGAGTATATTGCAGGAACAGACACCCATCCAGGAAGGCACAGACTGTCCAGATAGCCTGTTCTGTTCCTGGAATGCTTTAAATCCAACTCTTTTAGTAACCAACCCATTTGCTATATTGGCTGTGGGCGTATCAGGGTGGTGAAGGGCTTTTGTCTGATTCATTTAGACAATGTGGAATACGTTGCTTTGAGTCATCTTTTAAGTCAGTGAAAACTGATCCACTTTCTTCTCTTTGCAGTGTATAGCTCAGTACCTCAGGATGTGATTTTTTTCTGATTTTTATCCCATGCCTCTAAGTTTTATAGCTGGAGAGCAACATTGCAGTGACTATCTGCCAAATACTTGTTAAAAATTATTTGGGAAGACAACAGAAGCTGAGATTTAGGAAAGAAAGGGAAGTACTTGACTTCATTTTTTAGGAAGATGTGCATGTTTTATTTCTTGAATCCTTTGAAAAATCCCACCCAGTGCTTCTAAAAGCAACAGTGATGCAGCAAAATGAATCTCTTCAAACCATTCGCACTTGCTCAGTGTGGTACTGAATAATCTCACTTTTGTTGTTGTTTTTATTTGTTTGTTTCCTAGGGAATTCCAGGACCACATGGTAATCCAGGTTTGCCAGGATTGCCAGGTCCAAAGGTGAGTTAATTTCTCCACGTTGCCATGTAAATACATTAGCTTCTTAATGAGTTTTTTGAAGCCACCATACTGCTTCCTACTATAGAAGCAATTGACCTTCTTTGGTTTACAGGTGGAGACTGTTACTATAAATGTATTTTAATTAAATTTTATCAGTCAAATTTGAACTTCTAATCCGAGTAAAATGGCACTTTATTAAAAAACACCCTGAGTGTGCAGAATGATGACTTGGAAACTGTTACCCATGCAAGTAGCCTGTACTTCTTACTGTAAGTATGCTTGGCCTCTCATAAACTGGAATTTAAATGAGAACAAACATTTACTTGCTGTAACCTTTTGCCTTTTTTTTTTTTTTAAAGGAAGAGAAATAGACTGTTACTCTCTATACATTCCTTATTTGTCAGTGCCCAGTGTTTTATACTTAAATATTCTAATATATTCAGACATTATGACTTGATTAATATGCTAATTTGATTTTCTGAAGAGTTATGGATGTGATATTTAAAATTAAAGACAAAATACTAGACTGCAAACACTAATAAAACCCTTCCAACTTGTGTAACATAGGCCCTTTAAGTAGACTTGACAGATTTGTGCAGTTGCAGAAAGCCTTCAACTCGTATTTAGTTTGAACAATTTGATAGATATGTTAGGAAAAAACCATCAGCAACCATGATTTGTTTTAGTATGATTCCTAGTGGCAGGAATCTGACCTGTTGTGACAGGTGTTAAAAACTGCTTGAGGACACACAAAGAAATTTAATAAAGCTTCCAGTGTCAAACACTTTAAAACCAAGTGGCTCTACTTTTTTCATGGGTGAGCTTTTGTTATTCTCTAGTTCTGTAGGAGCAGTTAAACTTGGAGATTCATAATTAATTTTTTACTGTATTTATGCTGGCTGCATAATAGAATACATAGCTAGGGAAATAATTGTAAACAGTTATTCCTAGGATTTGTTTTATAATGTATTTTTCCCCCTCCACTGGATCATAATTCTGATGAGTTCAGTAGCTGTCTCCATGTTTTTAAGAACAGGAGTTATGTGCATATACCTATATATAAATAAAATATGCACATGTATATCACTAGATGCTTAGTGATCTCTTTCATTTCTCTTAGACTATAAATTATCCTTTCAATACAAGTATCTTCTGAAACACTTTTTTTTTCTTTAAATAAAAACTAGCCAGGTGCTCACCAGGTTTTTGACTGTGAAGACCCAATTGACCCACACTGACTATGTAAGCTGAAACGAAACACGTTTTTGTTTGATCTTAAAACATCGCAGACGAGTTGCAACAATTTTCTGGCAGTAAATTAATAGAGAATTTTATTCTGCTTTTGAGATGTAGGCATGTTTTCCCTCCCGTGCTGAGGCATCCTTTATACATTTGCTTTTGAAGCGTGGAACATGAGCTAATACCCTTAAGAATATAATGTCCAGCCCTGAGCATGTGCTAGCAGTTCCAACTGATAGCTGATGTCCTTGGCATTTAATTCCTGATAAACAGTTGATGGGTGGTTTTAAAGTAATTTAAAAGTATTCATGAGGTTTGGCTGTATTTCTGCTTTTCTAAATAGTGGATTAGTTAGGAAAATACAGTCTGTGGATTCTGGCACTGCTGTGACTACATGTAATGTTACATAGATTAAATAATGAAGTGCTTTGTTTTGTCCTCACTTCTTGAGCTATGGTGATGTGTTGTTAATCCACGACTGAAGGCCATGCATAACAACTGCTGTTTGTTTATTAGATTAAAAATAATGAGAAATTAATTGTGCTTAGAAGGAAAAGGAAAAGTGATACATAAGTTACCAGAAGGCCTCCGTTTTAACTAACCAAGAGCTGATCACAATTTTATTGTGAGTCTTAGTACAATGGAAAATGGAAGCAGAAGACAGATTGGAGTTATTCAAGAAATATATCTATTTACCTTTCAAAATGTAGATCAGCTGGAAGATACTCTAACTCCTGCCATGCTGAAGAACCGTGTTCTCTGTGACCTGACACACCAATTTAATACAAAAGATTCACTTTGCCATGTTTCTAGTCTTTATTTAGTGTTTGACAAGCTTAGTTTCTCAAGTGGCCTTGCAGGTAGAGATGTGAACTACAGAGGGAAGGACACGTGTGGGGCACTGCAGCTCAGCAGAAGAGGAGGGTCAGCCCCACAGCTGACTGGGCAAGAGCCCTGGATGTTACAGATCAGAAAGGGTTGACCCTCAGGAAGCCTCCTGCTGCTTGTCTTCTACATCCCTCTGATCATCCCATGTTGCCCCTGAGAGCAGGACTGTGCTGGCAACATTTTAACAGCTGGTTTACCCAACTTCAACTCTCTTCTGATGAAGGGCATGTTATCTTTAACCTAGCGTTGCTGTGGAATTACTTGACTACTCAAGTTTATTTCCATGTTTACATAAAATGTATTTTTGAGTGAGAAGAGTAGATTTTGATGCTTTTGAGTAACACCCAGCGTTACTCTGTGGCTTGGAAATCAAGAGCCACGGTTGTAGCCTGTCCTATTAACATGAACAAGTAAAGGAAATGGTACAGTGCCTTTTGCATGCAGCTTTTAGTATTAGTTAGACCAAGGGGTTCCCCTTTTCCTCCTCAGTGACTGTGTTTTCAGTGATTAGTGCATGACTGTGGTTTCAGCCGGTGGTCTGGGAACTCCCCAGGTGACTGCTTGGTCACTGTGGAGCGTTTCCCCCACGCTATTAATAGATAGTGAACTCACACTGTTAAGTTTGTTGTGCTTCTTTATTGAAGAAGTTATGGGGGGGGGGGGGGAAAGTAAAAGCAAGGGCATTTTATCTGAACATTCCCTCTCGCTATAAATGTTGGAAATATGTTTCCACATACATTGTTAAAAACTCTTCCCTGATGATATTAATGAGCTGAATTTCTCTGTGACAGGGCCCTAAAGGAGACCCGGGATTCTCTCCAGGACAGGCAAAACGTGGAGAAAAGGTAATTCTTTCTTAGTTACATAAAAATGTTTTGTCTGTCCTGCTCTTTGTTGAAGTCTTGTTTAATATTCAGACAAGTTGTAACAGCACAAGGCTTTGTATTTACTGTGATACTGGTGTATTTTGCTGCTTCATAATGTGAGACTGATCAGCACAGACATGGGTGATGAAGCAAAACCAAAAATCAATTACAAACCTGAAACTTAAATTACATACTTATTTGTAATTTATTTTTTTCTTAGAATTACTTTTTGAACAATGAAATTGAATACTGTTCACACTGATTTAACAAACTACAGATTTGTTTTCTTTAGTACCTTGCATTAGTCCAGAAAGTTGTGTAAGACAGGCAAAATTTGGTGATGACAAGTGCATGCATTATTGCATGTCATGTTGTATTTAACCACTTCTAGCATCAAGAGTCTGTTAAAAAGATTTGTCTTTTCATTTCAGGGGCTTTTTCTGCTAGTTCCTCCTAAGCTGCTTTAGCCAGACTAGCAGTTGCTCTCTCTGCTCAAAATATTTAAGTATAAATATTT
The DNA here is from genome assembly GCA_024611175.1 of Megaceryle torquata. Classification (NCBI taxonomy): domain Eukaryota; kingdom Metazoa; phylum Chordata; class Aves; order Coraciiformes; family Cerylidae; genus Megaceryle; species Megaceryle torquata. Next base: position 32,749 of record JANIJG010021646.1, read on the forward strand.
TAAATGGTTCTTCATGGAAGCTGTGGGCTTGAAAGCTGGTGATTATTTTATTTGTAGGTGGTAAATCTACTGACTATGTAGGAAACTTTAAAATCACTGTCATAACACTAAAAATGTAATTGCATTTTTGCATACTAACGTGTTAACCTCTGCTACATCTTTTAGAATATCTTGTATTTATGCTAACTTTCAATTAAAGCTTTTGCTAGTAGTTCTATCGTGGAGTACTTGTGCTAAGGAGAAAACCCTGTGAGTGTCCAGGACCACTCTCCATAACAAAACAAGCATTAGCAAGTAACTACTGTTTACAAGCATTAGCAAGTAACTACTGTTTACAAGCATTAGCAAGTAACTACTGTTTACAAGCATTAGCAAGTAACTGTTGTTTACCAGCTGCTGATGTATACACAAAATAACTTTTTAAATGCATACATTCTGTCAAACCTTAACATTCACAAATACGTATTTTTAGTGTTAAAGGGCTGCTGAGCAAAATTCAGAAACGTGTCTGTTTATGCAATGGTAAGAAATTGAGCTGCAGCTTTTGTAGAAAGAGCAACATTATTTTAATCCAACCAAGTTTTTCTTTTGGCAATCTAATCATAGTGTTGTGTGCTAGTTGTGTCTGCCTGAAACTCAGGATATATTCTTTGGCATGAGCCCAAGCTGCCACAGAATGGTATAAAGCCTACCCATGTATATATATGATCTACACCTAAATACATGTAGAATGCATCTATCATCCAAAAATATGGGATTGAGATGCATTTTTATAGTTCTTACTATTTTAGGCTTTTAATTTTTCACCCAAGTCAAATTTTCTCACCTTAAGTAATACACTTGAATTTTGATGCCAACTCACTTCCAGGATCTGTTCCTTAACTTACAGAATTCGAACTTGGTCACTCACCCTGAAAGCATGAGTCTTCACTGTCAGTCTTGAGTAAGGAAATAAGAACTGAAACAACATTCCCTCCTCCCCAGTCTGTAACAACCTTAAAAAAAAATGCACTTTTTTTCCCCTCTTCCCTGGTAGTTGAGACGCTCTGGTTCTCATTCACGTATACCATCGTGTGGTTGCAAAGTTTGAAGGACTTGACTGCAAATAGCCCTATGCCACCATAACACCTTAGTCTATATGCATCTTTCATGTTGTCTTTTACACAGATTAGATTTACACCGTGTCTTCTACAGCATGTACCACAATGGTGTCCTGATTCTTGGTTGAGGATTGTTGGTGTAACAGTAATGCAAACAATAAATGGTAATAGTTGAATATGTATTAATATGAAGTGAAACCACATGCTTCTGAAGGAGGGGTTACCTCAAGAATTATATAGCTTCTTCACTCCCATTTATGTTGGGAATGTTGTGAGGTTATGAAGTCAGTCTATTCCACCCATGGTTTGGCCATGTTGTGTGATGCAGGAGCATGCTCATTGCACCTGGTGGTTGCAACTGAGGGTCTGTTGCCTTTTCAATTCTCCTCCTCTAAAAAAACCTAAAGAATAAATAAATCTATATCTGATAAAACAACATTAGGTACTTTTTCATACCAAATGACCAAGAAGGCAGAGAAGATTGGAAGCCAGATGTGTTTAGAGTCCTGTCTCATGTTCCAGTGAAACATAGCAATTCTGGATTTCTTTTTTTTTTTGTTATTGTTGTACAGGGTGATCCAGGCCCCATAGGCTTTCCAGGCCCACCTGGGATCAAAGGCCAGAAGGTAAGGTTCTGTTTTTATGTAACCCTCCCTGGCTCAAATCACTGGCCATCATGTGGATGTCTGGTGGTCAAGACAAGATAGAAGGACTTCAGGTCTGCTGTTGCTACTGTAACTGTCTACTGTGTCAGGCTCCTTGGCCAAGGGTGCAAAACCTTCCCTTGCAACTAAATTGAGTGAGATTATTGCAACAGAAAGTAGATTGTATCTGCTTATGTTGATGTTCTTCAAAAAGCATGCCATGCCCCTGCTCCAACAGAACATGTGTTGGGAGGATGGGCCTGCCTGTGAGATACATCCATTGTTACATCAACTGTATTCAGTTTTCAGTAATATTTTTTTATTTATTACTTATTTTTCTCTGTTACGTGTTTTGTAGTATAGAAAAAGCCTCATGGGACCGTGTGCTCAGTATTTTTGCACTGGATTATTTGGTTTTTTTTATTTGCTGCAATAGAACTCAAGTGGGATAAGTTCCAATATTCAGATACTATATTATGTGATATTTTTTTTAATAGATGTCAGGTGCTGCACACTGGTTTTTAAGCAATATATCCAAATAATGTCATTCCTCTGTATGTAGGAAAGCATAAAGCAGACAGGTAATTTTGGGAAGGAAACGTGAAGGATGCCAGTAGAGGAAATGACACAACCTTAAGCACAGAAGACTGAGGGGGTGAATATAGTTTCTGTGGAAGGAGAGGTCACCTGACATTAGGCTGATGGTGACAGATTGGTGAGGTGGCAAAAACAGCAAGAAAGCTGGGAGGGAAAGTGCTATGAAACGCTGTCTTTGCAGAAGATAGTTCAGTGTTCTAACAGCAAATGATGGAGAACAGATATCACAGCAGAATTGTGAAGTTGTGTGTAACACTCAAGGCACCTGTAAAGTGTCCATCAAAAGGATGGAATGAACTGTTAGAAAGGTAGACCCTGGTGGTTTTGGCCCTAATTTTTGCATACAGAGAAGGAATATTAATGAAATTCTTGCCTGTTATTGAATCTAAAGAAAAATGGCACCGCAACCAAATTTATGTACGGTCTTGTGTTTTAAGATGTTTTTGTTCAACATTGTCTTGATCTTAAAGTGTAAGACAATTAATTTTTTAGAAAGTCTAGTTGTTCATTTCTAGAATTGGCCAAAACATAGCAAAAATGTGTCCAGAAAAGGAAGCTCTCACTGAATTAGCACCATAAGGAGTGTGGAAATTTCTTTTGGCAAACATGTGATCCCCAGTTCTATGAACTGAGAAAATGTGTAGGGGTGACAACAATTTGCATCCCCTCTGCTAAAAGTTAACCTACAAGCCTGGACACCGGTAGCTTTTGTCACTGTTGATCTTGGGCCATCTTGAGATTCATCAAGTATTGTGCTGTCTGATTTCATCAGGTTTATAGCTGTGGGGAAAAAAAAAAAAAAGGAAAGAGGGGAAAAAAAATAAAAGAAACAACAAAAAAAAGAAGTTTTAAAGCTTTTTAGATGGGAAGCAGCTGTCACTTGTTCTGGATTATGAGACTGACATTTAGAGGCAAGGAAATGAAAATCTTATGGCCACCATGCTTTCTTCCTGCCACAAGAATTCATTCCTTATCTGAGGGTTAGAGACTCCATGGAGAACCGTGCTCACTTAATCACTGGAAACTTTACTCTCTGTTTCCATGTTGTACACATCAGACGTTAACTAGAACCAGTTTAAGATCACTTCTGCATGACCCAGATTGTAAGAACACCAGCTTTAGAACAGCACTACACCTGTAAGCAGTTAAAAGTATTTCACAATTTTTTTTTAACGATGAGCCCACAATTTATTGTGTTTTAAGTAACTGATCTTTAGTTATTGCTTTTCAATATATGTAAATAGGTTAACACACTGTTAGCTCATTGTGATCTCAGGAAATTATTTTCAAAGGAGTGTGAGTACAAGTAACTATGAAGTAAACCAACTACAAGAAAAATGAAGTGCTTCCTTTTTTGTTTTGTACCCTACTACTACTGGGGATGTGCTATAATATTGAATAAATAACGTCTTTCCAATATTCTTTCTCATCCAGGAAGAAAGGAAGATTAAAATAATCCTAATGTAAATCAATGGTGTCCCAAATTCCATTTGATTTTAAGTCCACTTGTGTTGACTGAGCAGTTTCTAAACAGTGAGATATTTGATAGCAAATGAAAACTCTAATGTTCTTCCTGATACTTTTAATAGTGAAATACAAATCTGTTTATTTTATGGCAATTACTTTTTCTTACATTGGCTTTTGTCAGTGTTTTCCTGAAAGACCTAGAAACGTGTGGTTTTTTCCCTTTGTATCCATTTCCCACCAACTGGAGTGGTGGTTGTGGAGAGCTGAAGTGGAGGGTGCCCAGCAATGCCTACTGACCTTCACTGGGCATGACTGTCCCATGCCATTGTGGTGGTGTCTGTACAAGAGACTGTGTTTTACAAGTTTTCTCATCAGAAGTTGCCCGATTCTGAACTTCTTGTGCAGTGTTATTTGGTGCGTATGCAAAAACATGTTGTGAAAGTTTGAGGCGAGTGTGCATGTTATTTTCATGATTTTCAACAAGAATGACTTGGAGAAACCATACCCCGTGCACTTGTGGTTCTATTTTTCAGAATATCTGAAATCATGATGGGGATTGTTTCTTGGAAAGAGTTGTTTTACCCTCCCAAAAACAGAGTTTGAAGCCCTCAGTGCAATAGAACAGCACTGGTAAACTACTGTTTTGGGTTAGAGCTATAAAATGATGTGTTTCTTTTTATAGAGCTGAGAACCTATAGGTTTTTTTTTTAGTGAGATAGTAAAACAAATGTATGTTAATAATCAGGACTTTAAGAACAGATTATTATGACTGACTTTATTTTCATTACATACCATGTGCTGGAGTATGTGTCCTTGTGGTTGCATATAAAATATGACATATTTCTCATGCCTGTAACACACACTATAAAAAAAACCTCCAAGTTTTCTCAGGGTAGGGTTCCAAATTTGTTCTAGCATAAGAACAGAAAATTGCATTTTTATGTGTTTATATGCCTGTTTCTTTCAAGCATCTTTTAAAGCAGAGAAGCAGTGGCAGGAATCGTAGAATGGTGGGGGTTGGAAGGGACCTCTGGAGGTCATCGAGTCCAACCCCCCTGCCAGAGCAGGGTCACCCAGGGCAGGCCACACAGGAACAGAGCCAGGAGGGGCTTGAAAGTCTCAATAGAAGGAGACTCCACAACCTCTCTGGGCAGCCTCTTCCAGGCTCTGATACCCTCACAGTGAAGTTTTTCATCATGTTGAGGTGGAACTTCCTGAGTTCCAGCTTGCTACCATCACCTCATCCTATCCCAGGGCACCACAGAAAAGAGCCTGGCCCCTTCTTGCCCCCCACCTGGCAGATATTTTGTAAACATTCATAAGCTCCCCTCTGTTTTCTCCAGGCTAAACAGCCCCAGGGCTCTCAGCCTTTCCTCACAAGAGAGATGTTCCAGTCCCTTCAGCATCTTTGTAGCCTCCATTGGACTCTCTCTCGATGAGTTTTAGTTTGAGGAGAGTGCTGTTTGCAGAGAAGCTGCATGAGCTCATATCTGGAACTATCTTGACAGGACTGTCTTTGTCAGCACTCAAAATTTTCCTTATATCAGTCCAGAGATCTCCTATAGCAGAACCCCTTCCTTCCCACTGTCCCCAAAACGGGGACACTTCCCCTGACAGTTGAACACCTGTTTCTGCTAGCCAGGGTACTAAGGGTTGGATTGCCAACCAAAGGAAAATCCTCCTGGGCATGAACTTGCCTGGGATCGTGCCAATGCTTTAGAACAACCACAGTGCTTATGTGGTTGCAGGTACTTAAAAATCTTTTCCAATGTCATTGTAAAAAAGATTGACTGCAAGTTTTGGGCTGGATTTATTCCCTATCCAATATGTGCCTAACAGTAAACCATGGGAATTTATAAAATTGAGATAAAATCCCCATACTAAAGTATAATATGATAAGATGTGTTGAAGGAAAAAACATGGTTGCGACCTGAGAAGGTCTTTGTGTTTCCTTTTGTCTTTACTTTTGCATCCTGTAAAGGGTGAGGCAGATAGAGAGATTTAAAAGCAGTACCTGTTTTGATGGCAACATTATGCTACCAAATGTCTCCTACTGCTTCTCCCAGAAAGTGCAATTTTCCTTGGGCAGGATGAAACCACAACTCTGAGAGAAATTGCTCTGCTGAATTAGATGGAGAAGAGGTCCATCTTCTATATATACAGCTTGTTGTTGGGTTTAAGTGATATTTCTATTCCTTAAGATATTTAGGCTAAGGTGAAATCTATCTTAGTTGTGTTAATAAACATCAGCAAACAAGCCAGAATGGAGCTATGAAGAAAAAAAAAAAAAAGACCAACAAACAACACTTTCTGATGAAGTTTTTCAGAACTGGATGCTGTGTAGTGACAATGTGGAGCTTGTAAGTAAGCATTGCAAAGGCTCGTGTGACAGTTTATACGCTACACTTAACCCATGCCCAGAATGAGTTTGGTTTTTTCCTTTTTTCCAAGACTAGTCTCTCTCTGTAGCTGATGGTTGTAATTGGCGATAGCAGCGCTTCACCTACTGATTTTTAGAGGCTGCAGAAACTTCTCAGCTCTCTAGCAAAATTGCCAGTGTTATGCCAGATTTATTTTAAGAACAAATGCATAAAGATTCTAATTTGAATTCTAGCACAATGGGCACCAGTAAGATGGAAAGACTTGGCTTGAACAGTCCTTGCTGTTATGATTTGACATCTACGTTTCGCTATACACAGCCCTCAGTCAGAGTCCCACTGTGCTAGGCAGGTGGTAGAAGTCAGACACTTTAAACTTGGTAGGAAGTCTTTTCTGAGTTGTATTAGTTGGTGGTAAAGATTTTTCACGCAAAACAAACCAAAAAAAAAAAAAAAAAAAGGGAAAAGGTATTCTTGCAACTTGCTGTGTTCTTTGTAATGTGCTTGAAGTCTTTATTGCTGTTATTGGAAGACTCAGACTTTTCCACACTCAGCTTTTAAATCAGAGCTTTAATCTTTGTTAGGATTTGGGAGGTATTTCATTTTGCAAACCTGTGCATGTAAACTCGTATTCTTCTTAGAATCGTAGAATGTTTTAGGCTGGAAGGGACCTCTAGAGGTCACCTGGTCCAACCTCCCTACACAAGTAGGGACATCTCTACCTAGGGCAGGTTGCTCAGAACCCCATCAAGCCTTATTTTCATCTTAGGTCAGAGCAAGCTAGGCCTTATTCCTATGGGTACGCTTGGAAATACAAACCTAAACTAATAAAAAACTAAGAATTTTAAGAAGATTAGCTGTTAAGGAAACTCCTATGTGAAAACTGAGTTAGTGTGAATTAAAGCCATATTAACTCTGAATAAGAATATGGGCATAATGCTCTGAGTTCAGAGCAGTTTTCCTTTGGCAGAAGCAAGGTGCAGTCCGCCTTCATCTCACAGTTCCTTGTGTGCTGCCCTCTCAGGTTGTCCATGCAGGTGTTCATCAGCTAAACTGACCCACTTTGAAACTAAATTGGGATAAACTTATCTTTGAATGTTTCTGTGTAGAGCAGCATTTGCTTTCCTTTTCTCCTTGTACAGAAATGATGAGCTACTGAGAGATCTCTTCAAGCAACGCCTACTTGACTTGATCATTTAAGCACAGAGAGGATAAAATTCTGAAATGGCTAAAACTCATGAAATACAGAGTGGGAAGGGACTGTAAAAAACTAAGGTTTTCTTAGGTGCATTTTGAAAGCTAAAAGATGAGTTCCTGGCTTATGGTGGCATCCTTAGTTCTGCTTTAGCAATTCAATAAGAAATTTGGGTTTAAGCATGCATTAATTTATTAAATAAGTCATATTAACTGGTTTGTCCAAGATCAGCTCCTGGCTACCTGTGTTACAGATCCCATTTTTTATCAACAGCAATGCAGACCTGCTTCCTTAGATACAAGATGCCATTATAAATTATTTACACTTAAGCTACAGAAGAGGATTGAAACCAGAATACGTGATGATTTTGCAAACTGGCAATGCCATGTGCGCGAGTAGCAAACTGAAAGGACACGTCTACTGTGCTGGGTTTTGAGAACGTGTGGCCTCTGGGTTTCTCAACAAGTTCATCTCTTTTTGGATGAAGATTCCTCAAACAAGCCCATAATACCAAAACTGGAAATTTTGAAGCCTTACAGATTTAATTCTATTATCTAAAATTACTACCAAGCAAAAATCATTGTCTTATAATTTTGTATATGATAATGACATTAATTTCATGCAGAAATATTTTTGTGATCATGCAGAAACTTTGGGATAGCTGATCTGCTGAAATCAGTGGCAGAATTCTTCCTTCTTACAGTGAGTTGTAAGTCTCTATAGACTAATGAGTATCATCATGCCACAAGGCAGCCAGATGTTTGACATCAGCCAAGATACTCCCGCTACTCAGACAATGTCTTTGAGGCCAATTTTATGATAGATTTCTATCCAGAATAAGGATTGTTTTGGTCTTTGTTTCAAGCTGCAGCTTTTGGAACTTGCGTGTTCCCAGTACCTCTTACAAGGGATGTGGAGTCCAGACACTTGGCTTCTGCATCAATCATGCAACGGTTACAGACTCCCTTTTAGGCCAGCTTGTCTGGGTATGTTTAGTACAGGGTGAAGACATCCAAGAGGAAGGTTCTTCTTTCAAGTGTAATGATGCAGATGGCAGGTTCCAGCTCTATTTTTAATTCTTTTTTTTTTTTTTTTTCCTTTTAATTTAAAAGCTAAATTTTGCATTAAATGGTCAATGCCCAGGGAGTAAAGTTTGACAGCTTCATGATTCCAGCACCCCAGGGAAGATTTCTGGGATCAGGAATAGGCTCTTCTCCCTACCAATATGAACTCCATAACACAAGGGCTGGAATTTGTTCTATGTTAATTTTAAAAAGAGATATCCTATGTCCTGGAACGTCTGTCTGTCTTGAAAGTGGCCTAGAATAGTCCAGGATGACCCTCTGCTTATACCTCTTCTCTGATCTGCCTTGCTCATGACAAAGATTTGGGATGGGGAAGTGCACTGTACCAAATCCAATTCTTCAGTAATAACTGGTGACAGCTCCCCATGTACTCTTTGTCTGAAGGAGTACAAGTCTGGAACAGTCTTTAAGCATCATGATATCTTGAAATTGTTTGAACTGACATGAAGATTTCTTATTCTTTCTCTGACTCTTTCATGCAATCTGCTGAATTTAAACAACACTAATGCTGCAGGCAAACAAGTCTAGATTTTTTTTAATTTATTTATTATTAAAGTGAGAATGGAGGTTGTGGGGGAAATAAAAAGGTCCATTTTGCATGTTTGACTGTATTTATCACATATCTGTTTCTCTACCTGCAGGGTCTTAAGGGTTATCTGGGACTGCAAGGCCCACGGGGTCAGCAGGTAAGTGATGAAAGGACAGTGCACTGTGTTCTAGAAATGAGGATAGAAGAATGCAGAATCCAGTACAAGTGTTCAGTATGAGCTGTCAGTGTAAATTGCTACGTAAGAAAATAATTGGTAGTTCCTGACCAAGAATTCATATTATTTAGAGAGCAGTGTGGTAAAAAGTGGTCTATATTAAATGGAAAAGACCAGCTTGATTTTCTTCAGCTACCACACTGGCTTGGCCAAGATTGGTGTAAAATTCTTGTTCAAAGCACTGTTTGGATTGTCTCAAAACCTCTACTGATTTAATGCATTTTAAATCTCCTAACATGTAGAAAACAAAATGGCCAGTCAGTGCTATTTTTTTTTTCCCCTCCTTCCATACCAGCTCAGGAAGCAATCTGAATGGAAATCTGAAAGACATTCACTTGCTGATGTGTCTTGTTAGGATTAACAAAGCTCCTGATGGCAGAGAAGATGGAAGCATAAGTCTCCTTTTGGGTGACACTGAAAGGGGAATGGTGATGACAACAGATGATAGACACCCAAAGGGAGATGAAAAATGTTGAATATCATCCATAACTTTAATGAGTTTTATACACAAATCTTAACCAAGTGGTGATTTTTATTATAAGCCCACAGGTATTTTTCTGTGATGACTTTAATTGAGCAGAGAAGAACCAGCGGGGGGGGGGAAAAAAGGCAGTAATTTTTAATACCAGAAGAATGTCTCAATGTTTGAAGAAGTTGCAGGTTCAAAGTAATCAGTCAGTTACCATGGAGGGGGAAAAACAAGGCTTGCATTGAAAAGTAATTCTGCTCATTATTCCTGCAAAGTATTGAAGTTACTTCAAAGACTATTCTTATTCAAGATTGTGAGAACTGGTGATGTGCAACTATCTGATGTCTCAGTTGAGGGAACACTTTGGATGAAAAGGTTTTATTTTGCTCTTAGTTCTTTCTACTGATATTTTCAGGCCTGGCTGGTGAAGGTGATGAGTTAGACCTGTTGCTCATCATCTGTAGTGCCTGCCTGTGGGTGTAGTTTTTAGAAGCCTGTGCAGTGAGGACAGACATTCCTCTGAATTTGTGAATTGTGGAACTCCTTAAGAGCTGGTAACAAAGGAAAAGTTTCAAAAGATAAGTTGTAAATGCTATGATTCTACTGCTTTTTAGTATTTTTTTATATATACTCATATTTTGAGGTACAGGTGAGCCAAAGTAGGAGACCGTGGATCCTAGTTCCATGACAGAACATCTGTCAGAAGATTAATCATTATCAGTTGATTAATAACTAGCAGGTGACAATCATCTCTGTGGCAGCTCATTTAAACAAAAAAATACTGAAATCCCTTCTGGTATCCACACTTCTGAGTTCTGTTTCCTAAGGGTGCTGGTTCTCCATAAATCAGCTGTGAAGAGCTCAGAAGGGAGTCCTGATCCATTGCTGTGGTAACACTGACACATGACAGTTGGTGGAAGGGTCAGGCTGGGAGAGGGCCCAATTTATAGACTTGGCTTGTTTAAAAATAAAATTAACTGAACAGAGATAGGTGGAGCTACCTATGTTTCAGTGATGGGCCCGTGACATTGGGCACCAGTTCAAAAAAGCAGGGCTTTTTTCCCCTGAAATTAAGCAGTCAGATGTGCAGATGTTGATAATTAAAAATAGAAATTACTTTTGGCCTTGGTTAGCAGGAAGAAGATGGAGAAAGTCTCTATGCATTCATGACTGATTCAGTGCTATATTGACCTGATTCTGGAAGAAACAACAACAAAATTGGCTTTGTAAGGACACAAGGATTCTTCTTTAATGAAGCACTTAATACATTTGTTCAAATACAGCTAAAAACAGCGTAGTTACTTCATTATAAGGACCTTTCACCTATAGTCCTTCTCAATTACTTTTTATGAATAGCATTTATTTATTATGGAATGAAGGGATGTACCATTGTATTTCACAAAATCTTAGACTACTCTTCTTGTAATCCTTTCTAAAGGGTATGTAACTGAATTTGGTGCACTCGCTTATGTGTGATGAGTAAGTTTTAGGGTGTTGCTGTGTAGCTTGCTCAAAAAGCAAGTTTCCATAAGCTTAAGCTCTGTCATTTGACTAGATATTAAAGGAGAAATGATAGAACCAACTCAAAAAAAATGACGTTAAGGCTGTTGTTTCTTGGTTTTGTTTTTTGTGGTGGTGTTTTTTGTTTGTTGGTTTGTTTTTCTCTCTCTCTCTCTTTTTTTTTTTTCTTCCCCAACTCTTTTTCCCCTTAGGGACCTCCGGGAATGGCTGGCAATATTGGGGCAGTTGGTTACCCTGGCAGGCAGGTGCAGTAGCTATACTAATATCTTTGTAGTTTGGGGGGGCATTTCTTGTTTATTCTTTTTAAAAAAGCCATATCTAACTCTTTTGGAACTACCAACAGTATAAATGTGTTTGTTTACATCCTCTCATCCTTGAAATAAACCTCTCTCACAGGTAGTGCCCTTTAGGTAATGTTGATGTATTTTATCTTCATATTTCAAGTCTAGAAGAGACAGGAAACTTGTCTGCTGCAATATAGTTCCTCCTGATTTTCACCAATGTATTTACCTCATTGATGAAACTCTTTCTTCAGCCCTTTAGAGAAATAAAACATGAAATTATGTTTATTTTTATTTTCCAGCTATTTGAGGAGGAGAGCCAATAAAGTCAGAAAGCAGCTTTTTATAAACATCAGCCCTTAATATAAATGTTTGTTTTTAAAACTTATGTATAAGCTAAAAGAGAACCTCAGTCCAGTGATATAAATAAGACAAAGCAGAAATATTTATTGTTTTACCCATATAAAGGTATATGAGCCAAATTCAACAATTGACTTTGTGGTTTTGTATCTATTTAAAAGGGTGGATTTGACCAATACTTGAGTGGTTTATTGGGTTGGGTTTGTAATGACTGTATATTGTAAAATTTCTGTTATAATACTTTATATAGTAAGGGATGGTAACATGTTTGTGTCGAATCACATCTCACATAAAATGTTTAGAGCATTTGGATTACATATGCTATCCTGACATGATCTTGAAAATTATTGGAACTGGGTACAAATGTGAAAACATACAAAAAATTCTGTGAAATTATATCACTGTAATGCCAGATCACTGGTTCTGGAAAAAAAACCCCACCAAATAACTTCCTCCCAGAAGAAATAACTTTAACAGACAGTGGCTGAAACTTCCTTTACAAGTTTGGGCCATGACTTAATGGGAGACCTTGCTGAACATGGTCCCAGGGAACTGCATGATGACACCCTCTTCAATCCTAATCATTTTAGGAATGTATTGCCGGTTTACAGTTGACAAAAGCTGTTACAGTTCTTTTAAATGGAGCATATCTGGTTGTTCAAAATGAAGTACAACTCATGTCTTTTTGTACTAGGGCTTAGCTGGACCAGAAGGTAACCCAGGTCCTAAAGGTGTAAGAGTAAGTAAGCATTTTAAGCATTTTGGCATGTGTGTCTATTTTCCCCCATGCAATAAGCCCATAAAAAAGGGGATGAGGAATTTCATTCAGCTCTGTCAGTTGTAAGCCCCCTGACCCACTCTGTCATTACAGAACCTACAGGTGAGAAAATGCAGTGTTTCTTTCAAAATACATGTAAAGAGTTATTTTTTTTTTCCCTATGGTGAGCAGCGTAGGCCAGTTTTCCATTGCTGCTCTTCCTCTCACTTGGAATGCACGCAGGCAAGAGAAGGGAAGCAATTCTGAGTGTGGGTGTGTGAGAGCAGAGAGGGAAGAGGAGCGGATGTTTGCTGCCCGAAGCATTGTTTCCAGAATGGAAGCTGTCAAGAAGAAAGACATACCTGGCATTTGCAATCTGTAACAGCTACAGAAGTTGATGAAGGGAAGTTATCTTGTCACATAAAAACCCTAAAAGTGATCTCAGGGTATTAGCAGAGCTCTGTTGTGCTCACATAGATTCCAGGGACTGAAGGCTTTTAATTCTCTACCAATTCAGGGTTTACTTTTGCTTATTCTTGGAGGTAAAATAAGTTTCCTTTTTTTTTTTTTCCCCCTGGGGTTTGGTTGTT
>JANIJG010021646.1:57570-95416 GCA_024611175.1 Megaceryle torquata
CCTTGCTTGAGATTGTTATGGCATTGCTATAGTGAAGAGACACAATCTTGGTCAAAGAACCTCTGTGGCTTCTAGCCTTTGTCATGGGAACATGACTCCTTGTGTCCTTGTCAGCTGACAGGTTTGAGCCAACTGAACCTCTCATAAGACTAGAGGTTGCACTAGAGAATTTGCTTTGAATTGTAGGTTACTTTTCTTTCTTACATGACCATCTCTGAAATTTTGTCTCAAGGAAATAATAATTGTACAATTGAATCTGAGATTTTTAAAAAGCCTACTCTATATCACTTGAAAAAAGATACTGTTACTGATTATTTTGACTAAATCTTAGTCAGCAGTTTAGCCCTTCCTAGGATTCCTGAGCATAGATGTGTGGTCAAAGCTCCATTTGCTGTGTTGCTGCCACTTACACAGAGAGATTGAGTGTCAATAACATGTAGGTAATAAGATGTAGGTAAGGGCTTTGAAGGCACATGAGAACAGAAAAAGTTAGCATGTCCATCAGGGCTTTGGTTAAGTTTGTACCCTTGCTATTTTGCAAGAATCCTATCTCTTCTACTAGGATTTCTCATCTCTCAGTGACTTCTCCATGTTTAGATAAAAGTCACATTTTGTGGCACTATTCATGGTAGAATAATTCCTTTAAGCCAAATTTGATGCTTACAGAGTAGTGATGTCATGTAACCCAAAGAACAGTGGGAATAGCCACTGAATGTGCAGCTTGCAGTACAAAAGAAAGTTTCTTTATTCTGTATTTCCTGATGCACTGCTGTCTCTTCTCTTGAGAACATAAACTACAGGAATAGAGGGACGTTTGCTTTTTTGTGTTTCTACTGATGTGGTTGGGAACAGTTAGGTGGAAGCCTTCTAATATGGATACTTTTTTCCCCGAGAAATTAGACTGAAAAAGATTTTGGTTTCTCTCTGGGGTGAAGAAAATGCCTCATTCTGTTACCAGCCTTTAAGTTACTCCATTTCATCAGAGGTTTCATGCAGTCACCTTTCTTGCTGTCTTGTAGGGAGGCATTGGGCCAGCAGGACCAAGTGGACCATCAGGAATTCCAGGACCTGTGGTATGCTGCTAAACAATTGCACAGTCCAGCGCTGATGCTGCGTTCCAAATTAAGTCAAACACTGGATTTTTTGTTTTCTTTATTTTAATAGGGTCTCCCAGGGAGTGTGGGACAGCCTGGAATGAAAGGTGATAAGGTGATTTAAATATTTCTATTATCTTAGAGATATATAATTCTTTCAGACTCCTTTCATTACATCTTAAGCCAAACAATGTACTTGACAAAACCTTCCCTTTTTCCTTTTGATTTCTTTTCTCTTCTGACTTTTTTTTTTTTTTTAATTGCTTCAGTGTCATGATCTGGTACTTTAGACAAATTTACTCATGGACAGAGCACTTAGCACTGGGCATAATATCCAGTGCTGTGTCTAATAGTTTCCTAGAGGGAGTGCTTCAGTGCAACATCTTCCTTTGTCGTACAAAGATCTGTGTTAATTTTAAATACTAAATATTGAATTTATCTTTGTTGTTCTCTAATTCTGATAACTACCCATTTTAAGCCAAATACATATGTCTGTATAAAATAATGTGTTGTTTAGGGTGAACATGGCCTTGCAGGAGAGCCAGGAGACCAGGGGTACCCAGGAGACAAGGTAATTTGTAGCTGCATTGTTTTACAGAATTGTCCAGTTTCAGCATCTTCTTCTGAGGCTTCTGAGTCTCTTAAATGCAACAAGTCAGCTGCATGGAAGTAGAATGCAGTAGTGACAGTTACTGGGTGCCACTGAATTAACTCAATTTTAAGATATGCTGTGTTAATAAAATTTAGTTACAAAGTGAACAAAGACAAGTAAATGGCCTGGGCAGAATTCTGGCTGCCATGTGTTCAGATCTGCATCAAACAAGAACAGAATTATGGGATGATCTGAAACCTGCTAAGAAACTGTTGTAAAAGAGCTTTTCCCTTGAACCCCGAGGTTCATCTGCAGCTCACCTGGACCAACTGTGGTTAGCAGCAGCACATGGTCTGGCACACTTCTTCATGAAACTGAGATAAATCCCTATCTTATTTGGCTAGTACATCAGAAGTCACTGAAATAGCACATCCTCTTTTGATGAAAGTTTAATGTTAGAAGACGTTCCCATCCCACAACATTATTTTGAAACCTCTTTCAGGTGGAAAAGCGTAGTAATCTGTGGCTTCCAACATAACACAATGATAGGTTTTGTGTGTATTTAATAGGTTTCTTTTTTCAGGGTGCCATTGGTTTACCAGGACCTCCAGGTATCAGAGGAAAGCCAGGACCCCCAGTAAGTTTACACATCAATTTTTGCTCTCAGTATATCCTGTATGTTGTTATATTCGATACTTCTTTGTATCTTACATTCACACAGCATGTAATCCTCTAGAAGCAGCCTAATTCAAAATGCACAAAGAATAAAATCTAAGCTGCTTTTATTTCTAGTGGCTGGTTAGTGAGTGAGTCCGTTTTTAGGTGTGCCAGTATTTGTATATAATGGCATCACTGTAACATGTATAGGACTTAAGTTTACTAATATTCATCACAGAACTGCCATTTCTTTGGCCATGATTGCATACTTAAACTATAGAGCTAAGTATGTTATTGTTATTGTGAAACAGCTATGTATTTCAAGAGGATTTTTATAGGACTTTTTGAACTATCCCAAAAGTCCCAATTTGATTTGCCTACAGCTAATTTTGGTTTGTTTGTTTGTTGTGACTTCAAAGGGATATAAGAACTAGTCTTAATTGAATCCAAAGAGAGGCAGTTTTAAAATTTCCTATTTAGTGTAAAAGTCATCTCAACACTTTTGTTGGCTTTTTTTTTTTTGGTAAATGGTTGGTTGTTTGGTTTTTTTAATCTTCATAGCAATCTGTTGTTAAAATAAATTGTCATCAAAAATCTAACTGGATGTTTGGGGGTTTTTTTAGGGGAAAATTGGAGATCCTGGACCCCATGGACCATTGGGTCCTCCAGGACCTGAGGTAAGAAATTGCTTGATAGAAGTAAATTGAAAGTAGTTTACCTCTAAAATAGAAAAAATCAGAGGTAAATGGGTTTGCTTCACAGAAGACTGTTGGCTTACTTGAATTAGAAAATACTTTTTATTCAGTTGTATCTGATGAATACATTTGCCCTCCATAAAGTACAAAAGATTCTAGCTCATGGGGTTTTTTTAATGCAAAATATTACTATATTAATATACAAGATCTTTGAACGCAAAGTAGTTCCTCATTTGTCTGTGTGATTAGGATTTGTTCTCTTTTGAATTATGTATTACACCTTGAATGAGGCTCATGTCATTTCTCAAGCACACTTCCATTCATGAATTCTATAGCATGTTTACAAATGGGAATTTCCAAGCCTGACTGCATATTTATCTCTTAGAAAATAAATTTATTTTCAAGGAATGCAAAGAATAAACATCAGTTACATGGGAAGCATTACCAGGCACTTGAATCTAGCAGAGCAGTTGCCTAAGAACTGTATAGGATTATGGACGTCTGCACAGAAACAAAGTCAGTCTCTCAAGTGTTCCATTTTGGTGCTTTTTTGGCATTTATTCCATGGGTTATAGGAAGAAATGCTGTGGACTGTACAGGAAAGACATAGACAGACACACATGTCTGTGCTGGATAGATGAAAGCAAAAACTGCAGATTTCTGTTTTTAATGAGCTTCCTCCAAAGGATTTTAGGTGGCTTTGTGGTTGGGGTTTTTTTGTCACTTGTTTGTTTCTTGGTTTGTGGCTTGGTGTTTTGTTGTTGTTGTTTTGTTGGGTTTTTTTGGTTGGTTGGTTTGTTTTGGTTTTGGTTTTCCTAATAAGTTACATATTATCAATGATGGTTGTTCTGGCATTAAATTATACAACTCTGGGACTACCTCCTCAGACCAAGGCTCTGTATTCCTATCTTTTTTTAAGAGGTAACTCAAGGCCTCTGATCCTCAAGGAACAAATTACTGAGTTTTATTACCTCATTGTTATAGCTCCTCTAAATCCTAAAGAACAGACTTTGTTATTGGAGATGAGCCCTCAGTGAGAGAAGACTACTGAGAAATGTGTTGTAGCAACACAAGATGGTCTTTCAGAGTAAGCCAGTATGTTTTAATCACTGGGGAGGGGAGTATTTTCATGCTCTCCAGTTAGAATGACTAAGACACAAAGCCTGTGCCTGCTGCCCACAGCTGCCTTCCTTTTTGGCTCAGGATTTTGTGAGCCTCTTCCCTGTTAGCATAAGAGATCCTGGCATCATGTCTTCTCTCGGTATAGCTTCCAGCAAGGGAGACCTGTGACAGGTTAATATCAAATTGTTGGGCTTGAAACCCATGTCTTGGTGACCCTTATGCCTGTCCTGGTAGTCCTTCATAGTTCCTTATTCCAACCCAGGCACCCTATTCCTTTGGGCCTAGGAAGACATTCATCATTCAGGGCTAGTACCCTCAGGGCAGACACGGATGGGGAAGCTTCCTGTCTGAAAAGTTCAGCATTTCCTTTTGCTCAGGGCTGCAGAATTACTTCAGCCATTAGATGACAAACAAAGTGCTTTATGTTAGATAATTAAAGCTTGAGTGTCCAGGTATTTTTCTTTGAATAATTGTCTGCAAAATGTTAGGTTTAAAACTACAAAGCTACTACTTGTCTTAACTTCAGTCACTCCAGACAGATCCAAATGAAGTAAAAGAAGATTTGCCTTCTTTTACTTCATAAAAACATGGTCACCATATGGAAAAATAGCAGAAATAGAATCATAGAATCATTTTGGTTGGAAGAAACTTTTAAGATTATCAAGTCCAACTGTTACCCCAGCACTGCCAGGTCACCACTAAACCATGTCCCTCAGCACCAAATCTACACTGCTTTTAAATCCCTCCAGAGATGATGACTCCCATCTCTTCCCTGGGCAGCCTGTACCAGGGATTTACAACCCTTCCTGTGAAAATCTTTTACTAATATCCAACCTAGATCTCCTGTGGCACAACTCGAGGCCATTTCCTCTTTTATCACTTGTTACTTGGGAGAACTGACAGACCCTCATCTTGCTACAACCTCCTTTCAGGTAGCTGTAGAGAGCAAGAAGGTCTCTCCGGAGCCTCTTTTTTTTCCCAGACTAAACAATCCCAGGTCCCTCATCTGCTCCTCATAAAACTTTTACTCTACATCTTTGCCAGCTTCATTGCTCTTCAATGGAGGGGGGTCGGATAGCAGTATACCAGGAACTTGAACAAATTGGAAATACTAGAATTTCTATAATAAAAGAAATTTAAAAGATTAAAAGAAAAAAAAAAAAAGCTTAAAACTGAAGATTGTATCTTACTCTCCCTGTTACTTTGTTGTTTCCAGAAGCTATTTAGATACAACTGGATATATGAAGTATGAGCAATTAGTGCAGATTTTCCTAAAAGAAAAGCCTACTTTCAGGGAGATAAGCATGTCTCTTCTTCCAAAACCAGAGGGCTAGCAGGTCAGACAGGGCTGCTTTCCTAGTTCCTATTTCATTATCTTAATGGTCAGAATACCCATGATCCCATGTAGAAAACAGACCTTGCATCTTATAGGCATCTTATACATCCCTTGATATTTCTGGAAACAGCAGAATGGGATGAATTAGTGTATTACAAGGGGAGTACTTTGAATTTGGTATGGATGTGACAACCAATACCATATGCCTTCTAGAATCATAGAATCAGCTAGGTTGGAAAAGACCTTTAAGATCAGTGAGTCCAACCATCAACCCAACTCTACCAAGTCTACCACAAAGCTATATCCCCAGGTACCACATCTGTACAGCTTTTAAACACATCCAGGTGTGGTGACTCAACCACCCTTCTGGGCAGCCTGTTCCAATGCCTGACAACCTTTTCAGTGGAAAAAAAACCCAAAAAAACAACTTTATATCCAGTTTAACCCTCCCCTGGTGCTCTTGAGGCCATTCCCCCTTGTTCTATCACTAGTTACTTCTGAGAAGAGACAGGAACCTACCTCTCTACAATGTCCTCGCAGGTAGTTATAGAGAGTGATAAGGTCTCAAAAAGCAGAACCTGTCAGATCCTCCTTCAAGCTATGTCACCTTTTGTCCAGCACTAAGACACTGGGATTTATAATTGTGCCCTGTCCTTATTGTTCAAACTGTTTTGGGGTACATGTGAAATAAGAAACTGGAGGTCCTTTGGTCTCTCCAATTACACATTTCAGTATGTATTTCATTTCCAGTGTGACAAACAAGCAGTCATATCCCTAATTTTCTTCCTGCATAAACCAGGCAGTACAGCAGCTGAAGTCTTGTTATCTCTGCACCCAACAGCGGGAGCACTCCTGTCAGGCTTCATTCATCCTCCCAGGTTTGTGGCTTTTCATATGCAGGTCAGCAGTGAATTCCTTCCTAATTCTTTCCTCTGCAGCTGTGCAGGCTGGGTACACCAGCTCAGAGCTGAAATAAGCCTCCCACTCCTAGACAGAGTCCATTTGAGAGCTGATGGACAGGAGCAAGTAGAGGGAGGGACAGAGGTCTCGTGCTCGCTCACTGGGCAGCTGTAGGAGGGTTGGCTGCCAAGTGCATTTATCTTTTTTTTTTCTTTTGCAGTGCAGAAGTCAAGCCAAATTCTCTTCTGGGTATGTTACCACAGAGCCAGGATCTGTCGTGTGCCTGATTGTGCACAGCTCACAGTGCGCTGGATATCTTTAGCGAGCGCTTTATGGAGCATGTTCTTCATCAGTTTACACATTTCCCTGCTTTGTCATGCATCTAAAAATGGCCAGAATTTCACAGAATTACAGAATGGTAGGGGTTGGAAGGGACCTCAAAAGATCATCTAGTCCAACCCCCCTGCCAGAGCAGGATCGCCTACTTAATTTCAACTTTCTAGAGAGTTTATTTTATTGGCATGTCAACTGGAAAGTGCTGGTCTGACTGTTTTAATCCATAATGCCTGTGTTTCCTGGGCACGATGAAGTATGTAATCCTTATTGTTACTGTGAATTAAATTAGACAAGGTATTAACAGGCTTCCACAGGTATGCAGAATATTTCATAGTTACATTTCACTCTACGAATCACATTTAATTATCCCCCAAGAATGAGAGGGATAGTTTTCTTCAGATGTGCTCTGAGTATTATAAATAGGTTTCATCTGGAGCAGAGGGAGCATTAGTCATTATTGTCAGTAGAACCTTTTTCATCTGTGCAGTATTTTGATCTGAAGTCCTCAGCTTATTCTTTCAGGAAGGTACTCATATGGGATTCAGCTGGTGTGCTTCATGCTCAAGGCAATAGCATTACAAAGGAAAAGGATACGTTCAAATAATAGTAAACAGTCATAAAGGCACGTATTTTGTAAGTGAATCACTGCCTGCCTTGAGTTGTTCATTTAAAAAGAAGTCATCTTATCACATGAGGTTTTGAGGTTGTGCAAACAATGCCATGAGTGCAGTGTTAACATAAACTGTTTCAATATTGCATCAAATAACTTGCCTGCCAATGACCTGAAGGAAATAAAGAAATAAAGACAGTTTTGTAGCTGAATTAATTGCATGTTCTGGCATACATCAGAAGAACTGTTCTTGTTGTAGAATCGCTTACATTTTCTGCTTGACTTTGCATAGAATGGTTACAAGTCCTTTCAGAAATTTATTTGCCATAAGTACAGCTTGCTGATCTTTTTTTTTTTTTTAATAAATATGTGTTCATTTTGCAGAAATACTCCATTTACTTTGACTTTCTCATATTGTTGAGCAGGGCTTGTTTGCGTGACCCTCTGCTATTTTAGATGTTCTTCAGAGAGACATTCTGATGGTTCAGTCTGTGCCTGTTTAGGTCCCAGTCTGTTTCCACAGAACTTCATAGGTACTTTGCGTAGAATTTGTTTTTCTTAGAGACTTTCCTTTTTCTGGCAGAGATGTGGTTGAGACTTCACTAGAAAAGAAGGGACATGCAGATAAACAAAACTTGTCTCATGTTGCTTTATCAGGGCATTATTCTACGCTCCAATGTTCTGAATCTGCCTAGAGTAAGGCAAGCTAATATTTAAGTGATTTTGTTTTGGTTTTAATTTGATTTTAAACATGTATATGGCTTTGACTCCCGGGTTTTGGGTTCTTCTTAGAAGAAACAGTAGTCTCACAAATACATTTTAAATTTCTGCCTTACTTTTTTGGACTGGTCTTAGTCTAGATGTCAGCCCATCCATATCGGCACAAAGTTGTTAGCAGCACAGAAGTGATGTACAGTGAAATAATCTTCCTGTGAGAGAAGAGTTCCTCTTGCACAAGAATTATTTCACTGGCTATTAGTTACTGATCTCTTTCTGTAAGGTTTAAAGTTAGGAATACTTGAATTTTCAAAAAGGGCAGAGTTGTTCTTGATGACTTTGCTCTCTGTACTTGGGCTTTTCCTAAACCCTCTGTCACTGAGTGTGCCTGAAGAAGACCCATTCCTCAGACATTGGGCATTTAACTGTTACTGAAGGGTTTGTAATGTGAAAAAGAGCATGAATATGTTAAAATAAATACATAATCTGGTGTTTCTGTCCCTAATGAAATGCCCACTATGTGATGCTTGCCTTCACCCTAAGTCAGAAGAGCATCAGCTCTTTGCCAGGTAAAATCATGGAGCAGATCCTCCTGGTGTCTGTACTAAGGAACATGAAAAATAATGAGGTGAACAGTGACAGCCAACATGGCTTCACTAAGAGCAAATCATGCCTGACTAATTTGGTGGCCTTCTACATGTGAGTTACAACTCTGCTTGAGACCAGTGACAAGTGGGGCTCCTCAGGGATCTATTCTGGGCCCACTGCTGTTCAACATCTTTGTCAGTGACATGGACAATGGCATCGAGTGCACCCTCAGCAAGTTTGCTGATGACACCAAGTTGTGTGGTGCAGTGGACTCATTGAGGTGAAGGGGTGCCATCCAGAGGGACCTTGACAGGCTTGAGAAACAGGCCGATGCAAACAGGCCAAAGTCAAAGTGCAAGGTTCTGCATCTGGGTTGGGCCAGTCCCAGGCACAATTAGAGATTGGGTATAGTGTGAGTTGAGAGTAGCCCTGAAGAGAAGGACTTGGGGGTGTTGATTGATGAGAAGCTCAACATGAGCCGGCAGTGCGCTCACGCGGCTCAGAAGGCCAACTGTGTCCTATGATGCATCAAGAGGAGTGTGGCCAGCAGATCAAGAAAGGTGATTCTCCCCCTTTACTCTGCTCTTGTGAGACCCCACCTCGGATACTGCGTCCAGTTCTGGTATCCCCACCATAAGAGGGGCATAGGTCTGTTGGAACGAGTCCAGAGGAGGCCACAAAGATAATCTGGGGTCTGGAGCACCTCTGCTACGAGGTTAGGCTGGGATTGTTCAGCCTGGAGAAGAAAAGACTCTGGGGGGAACCTTATAACTGCCTTCCAATACCTGAAGGGATCCTACAGGAAGGCTGGAGGAGGACTTGTCACGAGAGTGTCCAGCGATAGGACGAGGGGAAATGGTTTTAAATTGAGGGAAAATAGGTTTGATTGGATCTTAGGAAAAAGTGTTTCAGTACGAGGGTGGTGAGACTCTGGAATAGATAGCCTAGAGGGGTTGTGGATGCCCCCTCCCTGGAGGTGTCCAAGGTCAGGTTGGATGAGGCCTTGAGCAACCTTGAGAGGCATCCCTGCCCATGACAGGGAGGTTGGATCAGATGATCTCTAAGGTCCCTTCCAGCCTAAGTCAATCTATGGTTGTTCAAACTGTTGTAGTGGTTACATCTCATAGTTCTTACTGAATTCCTTCTAGAAGTATTTAAGCAAATAAAGTAGATGTATTCCTTTATAGAAGTAAAAGAATCTTTCTAAATAGACATTTTTCATGACAGGTTGTTTTCTGGAATGTTTATTGCCACGAGGGAAATTGTGTCAGCATTGAGTACTTGGTTCACACATTAGAAAGTTCAAGATATGCGGATGTACAAAGCAACCCAACCCTTGGTAACCAATGTCTGTAAATAAAGACATTTAAAATGAAGAAAGGATGAGTTAGCAACTTCCAAACGATTTACCTAACTCTTCGGTGTATTTCAGTAGATATAAAAAATCCTCTTACAAACTGTATAAAAATCTAGGCTGATAGAAGTGAGCACTTGAGGTATCAGTCTGGGTGGCTTGGTCACATGTAAATAATATCCTATGTGCCATCTAGAGGTATAATGGAGTTGTTGCACAACTCAACTGCTTTGTGTCAAAAAGCAATTACCACCGTGATGTTTTGTGAACTGCTGCATGTCAGGGTTGTTCCACTTATTCTGAAAACTCAGATCAGTTCTTTTTTTACTTAAAAAAGAGGAAAAAAATCGTTTTTAGCCATTGAATGCTAATGAGTACTAAAGTAGACTACTAAAAAAAATATATAATTCTGTTCCATATTTTGGCTTATGCCTTTTTTTTTTAATTTAATCTATAAACACGCCTAAAATTTTTTTGCATCCCATCTAAATCTCTTAGAAGTCTCTCTGCATCCTGTTAAGAACAGATTACAGAAAGCAAAGAGAAGAAAGCCCTACAATTAAGAACAGTGTTGCCCTAAATACTTTTAAAATACCAGTGAGCCCTGTGCTGATCAAAGAGTTAATAGTGCTTTACTTTATCCCACAGATATAAAGATTACCTACTTTCACTGGGTGTTTATGAACTGTAACTCACTCCTGTGTTGGATAAGGGTTAGCTGCATCATTTTTGTTCCTTGAAATACCCCAATTCCTCTTAAAGCAATTTAGTTGTAGCACTGGATTCCTCTCATATAGAGGCATCCTCGTGGTGTCCCACTCAGTGCCTGCTGACTTGGGGTGATAATTTCAGTTGGTTCATTTCCTTTGCCTATTCTTTTTGGTTTTTTTCTTTACCATCAGCTGGACCTGTACCATACCTTATTTCACAAAGGCTTATTCTGAATAATGCTAGATGCTGGTGACCTTCAGTTCTTGCCTGTTAGACCTGGATTAGCACCTGCTGATTTAGAGGCAAAAGGCTTTCTTAATCTTGCAGTGATTTTGTCTATAAAGTGTGGCCAAGGATTAAAGGGCTTCAGCTGCTCTCTAAGCATTTTTTAAATAAAATAGTTGAGTTCATGAGTACAGATCTGGTGCTGGATGCCATGTGGGGTTTTTTGTGCATCAAGACCAATCCAATGGTTTCATTTCAAATGTTGCTTAGGGGATAAGAAGTCTTATGCTACGAGAAAGGAAACCCATACTGACATCTGCTAAATTGAGTTTAATGAAAGCTGTCTAAAATCTGTGACTTATTTAAGTCCTTTCACAGAAACTTAAGATTTTGACGTTTTGGAGATGGTAGAAGAAATTTCTTTTGCGTTTTTGTGATTCAGGTTTGTTAAATGAATGAACAAATTCAAGTTTCAAGAATCAAAACAAGTATATTGGAAACATTCCTACTCTATAAATAATTTTTCTGTGTCATTTCTTCAGGGTTTTCCAGGAGATATTGGTGTACCTGGATTAAATGGCCCTGAAGGTCCTAAGGTAAGACTATATGAAAACTTATCAACAGTAACAATAAACAGGGTAAATCTCTGAGGAAAATGTCTGATAGCTGGATGTGGACATTATGAGAAGGTAATCTTACTGTCAGAATGTAGGTACTTTGCCTCAGGTATTTCTATGAGGAAGTTAATCTAACATTTCATGCTGTCCACACAGTTAGGAGGGTAATTACTGCATTAGATGGAGGCATGTAATGGCAAGTTAAGCACAAAGAGATTTG
Organism: Megaceryle torquata; assembly: GCA_024611175.1. NCBI lineage: Eukaryota > Metazoa > Chordata > Aves > Coraciiformes > Cerylidae > Megaceryle > Megaceryle torquata. The sequence continues at coordinate 69,345 of JANIJG010021646.1, forward strand.
GAGAAATAGCTATGTGGCTGGGAAGTAGCATGTAATTCATCTGTAGTTAAATAAAATGTATGCCAAATGCATGCAGATCTCTGTAGTCTCACCTGAGTAATACAGAAATTTCTTTTAAAATAAATTTTGGAAGATATAGTAGTTAAAGATATGGGGGGGAAAAAAACAGTTTAAAATCACAGGCGGTATTAAATAATGGATAAAATAATACATGTAATAATAATGAATAAAAGTTATCTACCAAAAAATGACATTGCCAGGTTAATTTAACCTCTGTTCTATAGTAGACTAATATTTCAGACCAAGATTAGGCAACGATTCACGTGTATAGAGTTTTTAATGAAGCTTTGGCTAAGAGCTCATCTGGGAAATTTTTGTTTAAAATGGGAAAGGTAGAGACTAGGACAAAAAGTGCACATGGGTCTGAAATTAACCCATGGGAAGATGATTGAATAATATGTAACACTGACTACTTGTTGAAAGACTCGAAACAGTTAAGTTTACTCACCAGCCTTGGGACTGTTCTTACCTCGTATTTTCACTGATAAAGAGGCACAAGTCTGATGGAATGAAATTTGTACAGGAAACAAAGTTGAGCATCTTTAGATGATCTTAAAAACTGCACTTTGTACTGATTCATCCCACTTCTATTACTGCAGACTGATGCATGCAAAGACTAAACCAGTAAATCCTGCTGGAAACTTAGAGCTTCACACCTGGCAAGAAGGAAAAATGCTGCCAGGTCTTGGTGAAGTAAAAGCACAATAAGGCAGTTAGAATTAAAGTTCTAGGACAAAAGAGGCAAAGCATCTCGTTAATGCCACTGCAGAAAGCACCAGAAGACTTTATCTTGGTAGTACACACAGTTCTAGGCAGTTGTATTACAGAACTGAATCAAGTGGGACTAGATGTAGAAAAAGATACTCGAATGACTGTATTCTGAGGCAGTTCATTTACCCTAACAAAATGAAAGGCCTTTTTGAGCTTTGTAAATAAACCACGGGGCAGAGATCAGCAAGGCAATAGAACAGTCTAAGACCAACAGTATCATTGGTCCAAGGACAAAACATGCAAGTTGTCTGTAAATAAACAAGAGTTGGAAATTACAAGATGTCACATCAACAGAGTTGTGAAGTTCTGGGTCAGACTACTCAAGAAAACATTGGACAGGGAAGCAGTAAATAGTTTAAAGATGTAGTCTTATTTGTACCTGGAAGATTGTAACAACCCCTCCATGCCAGAGTTAATCATTCTCGAGAACATCTCAAATAATCCAGTTGCTAAAGCCATAGCCAGTCTTTTCTGCTACTCCTGCCTTTCGGCTGTGTCAAGAGCCTTGTTCCAAAATAGCTCAGACATGAATTTACTAGGAAGACTGAGAAAACATTACTTGATGTGGCAAACTGGGGAGAAATTAAAATACATTTCCAGAGACAGGTGTAGACTCTTTCTTTAGCTGGGCTTTATTGCTTTGCTAACTTCTTTGTACATATGTATAACGTTTGCAGCCTTCTATCAATGAGTTGTATCTGACCGTGCAGGGGAAGTTGCTCCTGTGTTTCTGAATTACCAGGGCACTTAAAAAGACCATTTGGTGTAAGACTATGTCTAGGGGAAATAGGAGAAGAGAAATACAACAGTTCTTGAACTGCAGATCAGATTTAATCCTCCAAGATGCTAAGTGAATAATATAACTGAGATCTACTTGCTGCTGCCCAGTTTCTTCACTGAGTGACATCGTATTATTTCATGTCATACCCAAAGTGTTAAATTACATGTTTTTGTTAGAATTGGGTAGATGTTTAAGACATACATTACTGAGCTATTGCCTTTTTACAGGTTCCAGCAAAAAAAGTACTAAAATGTAGCCTACAAAGTTTAAGACTCTGTATTCCTTTGATACAGAAGTTACATAGCTGAACAAGATTCAGTGGTCTCCAGCACATTTGGTTTTAGAGACACAAAGCTTAGACAGTTTTCTGTAATCAGCGAGAATTGATGGCTTGTATTTGAGAAGGAAGATCAACAAACTGGAAAAAGTCTCACACTGCTCCTAGTACAGAGAGAGAAGGGCTGCATAACACTGGAAATGTTTGCCTTTTGGGATTTCCAGCTGTCTTGTGTTGACTGCAGTTGTAAAAAATTTCCTCCAGCTTTTATTTTTAGAAAATTGTTCTTATTGTGCTGCTCTTTTTCTCATGTTTTTGTTTATACTTCCTCAGAAGAAATACCCATATTAAAAGCCAAGAAAACAGGGTAAGCTTTATTTCTTAGCACTTGGCATGGGAGAAATTTAGCCTCTTGGTGGGAAGTTTAAGCTCTGTGAGTGTTATCAGCCATCTCTAAATACCAGTAGAAATTCTGGATTGTCAAATTGCCCTAAATTAGTGCAGTAATCAGCAAATCTGACCTCTCTAAAATAATGTTCAAAGGATCCATTACATAATTTGGTCTACAGCACATTACTCAGCTTGGAGACAATATTTTAGAAGGTGTTTGACCTTGGTGTTAAAAAAAAAAAAAAAGGCACTTAGATTTAAAAAAGAAAAGAAAATAAGAATGTTTTTAAGAATGTCTGAAATAATTTAGTTTGTTCCCTAGGTTATTCTTGCAAGTATTTATGCTCTGTAACCAAGAAAAGCGAGAGGCAAAGGTGGTCAGAATGTGCTGACTGCAACTGCAGTTTCTGTAGCAGTGTGTGTTGTACCATGGAAGTAGTTGAGAACTTCCTTCCTCTGCTCATTTATGTTTGTTTGGATAACACATTTAATAAAAGTGGCTATCAGAGTTTCACCATTTCTGGAAGGGATGGTCAGTTGGGAAGTTATTTATGTGAAATACAGCATGCCCACATTTGCTGACTCCTCGAGTTTTTTTTCCAGATGCTTTGGCACATCTCTAGTGACTACCTTAATTTTCTGTTTTGTTGCCTAAAACCTCAAAGGGGAGATGGAAATTTCATTTAGTCTTAATATTCATTTTACAAGCTGGGACTTTTTTTTTTTCTGGATCCAATTAAGTGCAGTGGAAGTGTGTGTACAGTAGCAGTGTTTCTAACATTTCCACTGTGCAATTGCATTGTACTGAAAGCCCTATCTCCTAATGTGCTTAGAATAACACAAAAGTTCTGACAATGAAAAATTTTTGTGACTAACTACACAAGAGTATCACTTAGGTAGTGCTACTAAAAGCCCTCCTTTCGCTTTTGGTGGTGGCATGTCAACCAGCAGTCCACCTCGGTGTTTCCCAAACTGATGGGCTCCTTGATGAAACTCTGTACTTTGAGGTGGCCCGTTCCATTTTCTGTTCCATTTTACTTTGCTTGCTTAAGTGAACTGTTACTGGACCAATGCCTGCACCTTCTGTCTAGACTTCAGCTTCATTAGTAAGCAATTAATAAGGCTTATACTTGGAACTTTCCCACCATTTCTTTCTTCAGGGGCTAATCATAGCTCTCCTAACGGGCAGTTTCTTTGTTCTTATAGCTTTATCTGATAATGTTCAGCTTAGCTTTCCCAGAACATTAATAATATGTTTACACAGATTATTTTTTTTTTGTCCAACGCCAAGTCAAGTGCTTTTCCCAATTACTACCATTGTAATTGGGATGATCGAGGTTTTTGACACACTTCTAGCTGCGAAGTCATTTTAATAAAGTTTTGAAAATGTTGGTGTGAGCCGTCAAGAAAAGTCAGAGTTGGCAGAGGATAAGGTGCTTTATCTCTTCAAAGCTGATTATAAACTTGACAGAAAATAAGGACTGAGAAATCACAAGTAGTTTGGACAAACTAGTAGTTAAATTCACTTAGTAGTTCATTTCCATTGCAATGTTGTCATTGCTAAAGACTACCTAAATGAAAGATCTAGAAGAGTTGCATTGGTTCTGCTTCATTCTTAATATGATGGTGTGCTTTACATCTTACAAAAAGAAGAATTGTTCTTTCGTGAGCTGGAATACTTCCTTACTTCCTTTTCAAAAAGACAAAAGAAAAAAGCTTCAGAAAAATGTGTGTAGTAGAAGTTTGTAAGATACTCAGTTTTTCCAGCAGATGTTAAAATTCTGCTGCATCATTTCCTGTCTTCCTAAGGGAAATCCTAAGAACAATGGTAAGAAACGTGGTCTGCTTTCCCAGTTTTGCATTTCTGTCCAGGTTTGTAGGAGGAGAGAAAGTCGACCAACCTGATTGTGAGTTGATACAAGTTCTCACTGTGGTTATTTTGATGTTTAGGGACTTATGGGTGACCGAGGGTCTCCAGGACCACAAGGCCCCAAAGGAGTTGAGGTAAGATGGAGAAATTATCTGACCAAGAGATTATGTTTAAAAGAAGTTATAAGGGGTAAGAAGGCTAGACAACACTGTTTGCTTGTTTATGATGTTGCCATGCAAAATTTCAAGTTGTTTTTTCATTTTGGCAAGTGTTGAAAAGGTTTTAGTAGCCATACGGGCTGTACATCCATTAAGTGGTTTACTTTAGTTATTTCAGTGGAATCTCAGATGTGTCCAGCATTGGATGTGGTTCTTTTAAACTGAAGAGATTGGAGGGTAGTGTGGAGATAGAAACCATATATCAGTTTAATTACAGTATCCTAGTTAGACAGTTAGAGCCCTATTAACTGAAGGGGAGGAAGGCAACTTCTCATCTTATAAATTCATTGGGTATTCTTAATTAATGATCATAAACACAAAAACTCATGTCTCTTAGGCTAAAAGTAATTAACAGCAGATAACACCAAATTGGGTGGGTGTGTTGATCTGCTCAAGGGTAGAAAGGCTCTGCAGAGGGATCTGGACAGACTGGATTGATGGGTGGAGGTCAATGGGATGAGGTTCTACAAGGCCCAGTGCTGGGTTCTGCACTTGGTTCACAACAACCTCAGGCAGCGCTACAGGCTTGGGGAGCAGTGGCTGGAAAGCAGCCTGGGGAAAAAGGACCTGGGGGTGCTGGTGGACACCCAGCTGAATGTGAGCCCAGGTGGCCAAGAAGACCAACAGCATCCTGGACCAACAGCATCCTGGACAGATCTGTCTTTTCTGACAGATTCCCTGTCAGAAAGAGTGTGGCCAGCAGGAGGAGAGAAGTGATGGTGCCCCTGTACTCAGCACTGGTGAGGCCACACCTCAAGTACTGTGTTCAGTTCTGGGCCCCTCACCACAAGGACACTGAGGCACTAGACTGTGTCCAGAGAAGGGCAGCCAAACTGGTGAAGGGTCTGGAGAACAAGTCCTATGAGGAGAGGCTGTGGGTATTGGGATGGTTTAGTCTGGAGGAGACTGAGGGGGAGACCTTATCCCTCTTCTACAACTACACGAAAGGAGATTGTAGTGAGGTGAGAGCAGCCCTTCTCTTAAGGAAATAACAACAGGATGGGAGAAATGACCTGAAGTTGCACCAGGGGAGGTTCAGATGAGATATTAGGAAGAATTTCTTTACTGAAAGAGTCGTGAGGCACTGGAATGGGCTGCCCTGGGAGGTGGTGGAGTTGCCATCCCTGCTGGAGGTATTCAAAAACCGTGTAGATGAGGCACCTCAGGACATGCTCTAGTGGATGGTGAGGTGGGATTTTTTAATTGTTGTTGTTGTTGGTTGGTTTTTGTTTTGGTTATGTTGTTTTATTTTTGGTTAGTTGGTTGTGGGTTTTTGTGTATTTTTGTTGTTGCTGTTTTAGTTGGTTGGTTTATTGTTGTTTTGTTTTGGAGTTTTTGGGTTGATGGTTGGACGTGGTGATCTTAGAGGTCTTTTCCAACCATGACAATTCTGTGTGATAGAGAGAATAACTGCAGGGCAGAGAGAGAGGCTGACCCATCATTGCTGTCTCTCCCTGTTCAAAACTTTGAAAGTATGACTATTATGGTAGATATACCACCAGTTTCACAGCCCTTCTGGCTGCATCTAGTGGATGAATAGGGCATGGCTTTCTGGTCAATGAATTTGTCTGAAATCAGATTAATCTCTCTTACAGTGTTTCTATTGAATATGGACTCATGCAAACACATATGAAGCAAATTTAAGAAGATATCATAAATAGAAACAGTTATGTGCAGATTTTCTATTTTAAAGCTAGACTTTGCATCAACATTATTGAAATCCTGATTTCTTTTAGGGAGAAGTAGGACCAGCTGGACCCATTGGAGCAGTTGGCCCAAGAGTAAGTATAATTCATTTTGTTATGGCAGACTTTTTTTTTTTCAGCAGAAATACTGCTTTAAGAGGTAAACTCACTGTGTTAATACAGCATCTCCTTGAATAAATGTGTCTCCTCCCTCAGCACATGCTCAAAGCAGAGCTGGGAGGAGAAATGGTTTTCCATGTGAAGCATTTGAAAGGAAATCATAGCCATGGTGCACAAAATAAAACTTGAAAAGGAAAGCATCAATAACAAACTGCTCATGGTGCTCCTCTGAGACAGATGAAACCACCCTGCACTTCCTAGGGACAGAACCAGCTGATATATCAAAATATTTAAGTGGAGAAGAACCCACCATGAGACTCATCTCCCAAGGAGAAATATATTTAATATATTAATTTCTTAAATAGCAATTAATATTGAAGAAATAATTTTTGAACTAATGTGGTAGACAGTTGCTGAAAAGAGTAAGGCTAGAATGTGACAATGCTGTTTCTGCTGATGTGTGTTAACATATAAAAATTAAACTAACAAGCACTTTGGGCAGCTATCAAAATGTACTAGTGTCCAAAAGTATTTCAGTGGACTTGAAGCTTAGTTTTAGAAAAATTCTAAGCTAAAAAATCAATACTGCTCAGCAGAGGGACTACAGGAGTGTTGCTAAGGTTATTGAAAGCAATATGATCTTCTGCCTTGACTTGATTTTCTTATGTATGGTGATCACTGACATGGTCTTCATTTTGGATGTCTTCCTGTTTCTTGTACGAACTTGGGAAAGTTTTACCACAGTTTCCCAGTTCTAGAGTGGATATAGTACTATGTCATTTTTCCTATTCATTAGCTAGTCAAAACTGTGAATTTGCTTTCTATTAGAAGAAATATTAAAACAAATATTTGCCACATGGATTAGATGTTAAACCCAGCAAACCAAACAAAAAATAACAACAACACCTTATTTTTAAAAAAAAACTTTTTTTTTTTCACCAGCTGAGGAAACCATACAAAAAATTTAACAGAATTTCAAACCACTTGGTGACTTAGTTCAATATTCAGTTTAATCTGCCAGAGCTTCTGCCAAGAGCTTGATGGAAATTTTTTATTTTAGCTGCATTGTACGTTGAGTCTTCTCCTTGGGCAGGGTTTCATGGCTGGACAGCATCTCCCATGCTGTGCTGTGGCAGTTACAACAGATGCTGCTGCAGTGGGTGACTCATGGTCAGTGAGACACTGACCTTCCTGTTCCCTGTGTCCTTGGGCATGCACAGACCTCCATCAGCTGGTGTCAAAGTGACCCAAGAAGAAAAATTTCTGTGTAACCTAGCACACTGAAATATTTGTAATCAATTTTGGGTCAGTTTGACCTAAATTATTATAAGTTTTGTTTCTCTCAATGGGAAATGTGCACACCGTTGGCATGTTTCATGCTCCCTGGTTTCTCTGTCTCACAGCAAGCTGTTTGAGAGAAGATTGTGTGGATCTGAGGTCGGCCCCAGGGTTGCCATCTCCAGACATTTTTTCAGCAGCTTGCTGGCTAACATCCCATCCTGACATGAGAGGGAGGGGAAATGGGAATTGTGCTTGATGGGGAGCCCTGCCTGGTTTTCCCTCTTGTCCTGGGGCCTGTCTGCTCTCACCTGGATTCTATGGCTTCTGTTGGCTCCAGCTGTTTGACAGCTCTAGGCCAACTGCTAATCTGAACTCTGCTTGTCCTTGCTCCTTCACTCCCTTTTGTAGCATAGACTGTGTGATAACATAGTGGAGAGACAGAGTCCCAATCATGAAGCTGTTAAATCTGGTGTAGTTTAGCAGGATACAGTCCATAAGCTGCTGAATGCACCTGCCTTTTAAAATTGTGCTTGCTCGGTTGCAGTTTTACATTCATTTAATTTACACAGCCTTTGTTTCCATTTTCCTTGAAAGGAGTTTGAAAAAGTAAACTCTATATCTGAAAGTAAATGCCACTGAAACAGTGTTGTCCCTGTACTAATTTAATAGCCATGGTGGTAAGGAAGGTCTCTGAGAGGGACCTGAAGAAGTGGTCTGGCCACATCTGGCCCTGAGGTACCATCAGTTATGCCTTTAGCTGACAGATGTGTTTCTAACTTGTTTCTTGCAGCCTCCTGGGGTGGGGCTTCTTTATTCTCCTTGACAGTCTGCTTCAGTCCTTTACATGTTTTACAGACTTGGGTTTTTTTCCCTAATGCCCATTTTATTTGAAAGACTTGCTGGTGTCTTTCTTGCTACAGCCTTCCTGTTCCACAGACCTTATTTGTAGGCACAGTTAATTGGTTAGTCCTCTGTTCAGCTACTGTTCTTCTGACATTCTTAGGATTTGCCTAAACAGGTAAAATATTCTTACAGGTGATATATTGTAAACCTGTGGGTATTCTTATGAAGCTGTTCTGGTTTTCTCTTGGACAGTAATGGAGCAACTTTCTAGAGCTTCTTCTGAAATTCCTCATCTCTTCTGCTGTGTATTTTTCAGGTCCAATTTTTCAATCCTCAGGTTTAGTCATGTGCCAGGCAGACAGCCATAAATTTTCACCTCATTTTACCCCCCCTCACTTCACCCTCTGCCCCCACCCTCTTTTCTAACATTGGCTTTTAAAAATATGCCCAAGACCAAAGACTTCTGGAACCCACCTGACCGATGCTACCAGCAAAATAGATCAGAAAGCAAATATAAACCTATAAACTCCCATGTGTCTAAAACAACTGAAGTCAAAATTGAGGTTGCTTCCCTGCTTCCTCAGGGTATATCTCAGGGTCCACAGAGTTCAGCCTGTTTGAATTTAAGGAGAGTGTTTTGAGCTGAATCCGATCGCATGAGTTGATTTTTCATTAATTCCTTTCAGAACCTTCCCACCCATTCTATTCCAAAGTCAAATACTTACTTTCTCTTAAATTAACCCTTCTAAATAATAAAAAAAATGTTACTATTTTTCCATTATTTGTTTATTTGTCCTGTGAAAATACAGTAGATGCTACATTAAAGAAGTGACTGTTTATTCAGTTTCCTTCCAATTAACTCTCTCTCTCAAAGGCTATCCAAATATTAACACTGTAACTGTCAGTGTAGCTCAGCTCAGTTAGTGCAAGCATTAGGGCTTTTTTAAAGTTTTTTGATTGTTTTGGGTTTTTTTTTTTTGCTTGGCATCTTCCTTGCTGCAGCAGAAAATGCCTTTAGAAGGGGAGTGACTGTTTTAAACCAGAGTGTAAAGAGGAATTGTTGTGAGTTGATTAACTTCTGAGTAAAACAAAAGCTGGTATTTATATCATCATAAGGTGAGCAGTTCCTCCTGAGAATGGAGGAAAAAGCCCTCAAAGTTCTCCCACCCCCTCAGCACAGTGTTTTCTGAAGGTGGCATATGCCTTCCCATGGGCTGAAGGCATGTGAGAATGGGATGGGAATAGGCTGATAGTGAGAGAGAGATTAAATTATACACACCTATATCAACCCATCATGAGGTGAAAGAAAGCCCAGGTGGTTGCTGTTTCCTGGAAGGGAAGGGCAGAACTTTCAGCTAATATTTTAGGAAACAGACATTTCCTTTGGGATTACCCTGCCCTGAAAGAGTACTTTTCTCAGGGATTTGCAAGCAGAAAAGCAGCCATCCCCAGTTTAACCTTCTGTCAGTGGCTTTTCCTCCATGTGTAATTTACAGTTGTATTGCATTTCCATTTGGAGCCAAATCTGGATGTGTCAAATTGCTTTACCAGTTAAACCCACTTGTTCCATTTTTCTGATCAGCTTGAATCTGTTGTCTGTCCTTTGCAGCTCGTACATAGCTGGGGTACTACAACCAAGAAATCTTTTTAAGTTTGTAGCTCCAATTCAGTTCTGATAGGACTGAAATGATGAAGGTAGTTAATAGTTGCCACTATTTTTCTTTCCATTTTTCTTTCCATTAGTTCTGTTTAAAACATTTTTGTATTACTGACTTCCTCTCTAGAAAGACCTTTTAAGGTTCTTTGCAGCAAAATAGTTAAACAGCATGTAGTAACCTGCAGAAGCCCATCAATTAACTTGTTCTTTGCTAAGCCTTGTGGAAAGACATGACTTGTTTTATCTGGGGCTCTCAGAACTGCTCTTCCCAGTCCTTTGTCCCTGCATTCCTGGTTATGCCATGTTTTAATCTGTTGACAAAACCAAAAATCTCTTCCTGAAACAGGGATATTTGTTGGAACTTGTAGAGCAAAGTGAAATCACACAGACGGAGAGAGAATGAGAAATGTAGAGGGTTTAATACGAGGAGTCACGGAACCTACTAAGACAATAATATTTTAAACCATATAGAGAATTTCTCAGCCAGAAACTAACACAAACATTGTGCTCTGCAAAACAGGCACAGAACAGCCAGATGGGAAAAGCTTATCTTTTTTTGAAGAAACCCAATTGTTATTTGTTGCTTTAGTTGCTCTCCTCTCAGGACAGCCAGTGTGGAAAGGAAGGCTCTCATTATAGTCCTGTGATTGCAATTATTCAGTCTGTTGGAACAACAGCTGATAATTTCATTTTAGCAGAAATCTGCATCTTTTTCATAGTGAATTATTAAAATGTTGACTTAATTTTCTTTCTTCATTTGTCAGGCTTCAGCAATCTCATCAGCAGCTTGCTGAAGAGCCAGATCCAGTCCACTGGACCTTTCCTTTTGAACTAGATTCTTTACCTCAGGGCAGCTGAGGAAAGTTTGTCTAGGCAATTGAGAAAATGCTATTGAGAAAACCAAATGCTTAGGTCATGTTTTGTGTTGTAGAGGAAATAAAGTAAACTTGGAGGGAAAATAACCTTCTAAAAGTGAGACACGGTTAAGTTATAAGGATCTAATTCAAGATTCAGGAGAAAAGCATTCTGGTTTGTATGCCTTTGTGGGTCCGTGTGAGTGACAAAAGGGAGTGCGATGTACATCATAAAATGCTTTAAAGACCTCATCACTTTATGGCCTTCTGCTCTGATTGATGTCAATGTGTTTCTACCAGGTAACGATATGTTATTAAGAGTGTCATAGCAACAACATCTATCAGCAGCAAAATGCTAGTGGAGAGAGATGAGGCTTAAAATGATCAATTCCATGAACAAAGAGTAAAGAATACTCGAGCTGGTGTTGCCTGATGGAGGACTGGTTATGACACCAGTACCTGAAGTCTAAACTTCAAATCATATTTTAGTGTGAGTCCCTGTTCTGCTGGATTAGCCAGGGGACAACAGGACCTTGCCTTTTCTTTGTCTCCTTAATATATTTTTTTAAGTGAAATTTGATGTATGATTCTGGGATTGTGGCTGGTTTTCCTCAGTGTTAATTGCTGTAAGAGTTAGTACAGATTCTGCTTCCTCTGTTACTATTTGCTGTAATAGTCAACAGTGTATTTTTAGATGTACACTTATAAATACACTTGCTTCAATTGTTGGCATTAAATATTACTGAACTGTACATATTTGAGTGCACATATTTTGATAAATACAGAAACTGGGATGATTTTTTAAAATAAAAATATGTACAAATATTAAAATATTTACAATATTGTATTCTAACCATTATTTTAGGGAAAGCCAGGACAGAAAGGTTATGTAGGGGATCCTGGTCCAGAAGGTTTAAAGGTAATTGATGGTTTTACATATGAAATAAAATGTGTTTGGAGTATCGACTGTGTATGATTACACACTGCTACGTACAGTGGCATGCCAGCAAGGGGATATGAGTACACATGCTTCCATATAATATAAATGTATATTATACTGGTGATTCTGCTTTCTTGCAAGATACCATTTTGGAAAAGAAGGAAATTATGCAGCTCTTGTGTGTGAGCAAAGACAGCACCTGGTAAAATGAGATCTAGCTGCCTGGGGATGGGAGGGTGGCTGGGCCTGGGGGCAACAATGGACTCAGGGTAGTTCCTGCACTGACAGGATTTCAAGGATGTGAGAGGGATGAGATGAAGCACTGCAGTTTGAAGGGGGGGCTTGTGAGAGCAGAATTTCTCAGTGCTGAGTTGCAATCTGAGTAAAAAGTCATTGCTCATCAGGGCACTGAGATGATAGTCATAGTCAGATAATTAATAGTGCACATACACCCAGCTTCCACTCGTAAAATACAAAATGTCCCAAAGTTACGTGATGGAACAGAACAGAATTAATTGATACTTCATGCCAGTTCCAAGCTTTTGGGGGGATGGGGAGAAGTTTGTCAAAATGTCATTCAAATGCCAATTTTCCTAGGATTTCATGACAGAAATTAAAGTTATCAGTAGTGTGCACAGGTAACATTTACTTCTGAAGGAGTCATGAAATAATGAAGGTAATTTGCTGAAAGGTTTAAATGAAAGCTAAAAATTCATTTTTATTGTTTGCTGACTTAATTTCTTTAGTGAGCCCTTATTACATAGCTTTTGTTTTTGTGAACAAGTCCTAAATACATCATGATATCTTTATACAAAATCAAAATTAGCCACTGACAAAATTAAAGATTTGTAAATTAAAATTTTGCTGGTTGCTTGATATTAGCTTTTAAAACTTCAATTGGCAAATGTAATACAAAAAAATAAGAGGGTCCTAGGAAGAGGACTTTAATATATACATTTGAAAGAAATTACTTTTCTAATGATCAGTTTTCTACTTTTAACAGGGAGAACAAGGAGACCAAGGAAACCTTGGAAAAACTGGCGAAGCAGTAAGCTTGATTTCTATTCCTGCTTTTATTTTCAATGGGATGTTTATTTGAGAGTCAGTGAGTAATTTGTTGCAGTAACTTTCTGATTATCTTTGCCTTTCTTTGAAGGTGTAGTATGTTGGCTTTCAGAATTATACTCTTCATAGAAATTCCCCAGCTTGATTTTCCAGCATTAATTCTGTTTATTTCCTGATAGTCTGAGTGAACTTTACAGGTAGTTGTAGGGATATTCCACAGCACATTCAAGTGAACAAGCCTGAGGTGTATTTTGCAGACTTGTTCTGTCTACCCTTCGTAAAATCCCAGAACCTGAGGTGACCTTGAGGTGACATGGGCTGTCTTCTACTACCTAGGCAGGATTAATTATCTTCCTGTCACTCCTGACAAATATTTTGCTAACCAGTTATTAAAAAGCTTCAAGGGTGAAGGCTACATGACCTGAAGGCATCCCAGGGCTTCCATCTTTCTGTTTAAAAAGTTCTTCCAATTGTGTAGCTTGACTCCCTTCTGCTGGAAACAGCATTTTGCATATCATGGTTGCTATTGTGTCTCTTTCATTCTTTCTTTTCAGGCTAAATAGTCCCAATTCACTTAGCCTTTCATGTTTTCTAGGTAATTCAAGTCACATTCTTACTCTTCTGTAGACTGTTTCCAATTCATCTAAACATCCACGACTCCAAACTGTTCAGACTACTGAGGGGAAGGAAAAACTGCTTCTTACAGGCAATATTCTTGCATACACGTGACCATTTCTGCAGTAGCATGTTGTTACTCAGTTTGTGATCCACAGTCTCCAGTCCTCCTTTTTTAAAGTCCTTTCCCAGTTCTTCCATTGTAGGTGCTTTCAAAGTTGATAATTAGCATCACTTGAACATATTGACTTAACAGTTCTCTCTGCTTAATTTCATCCCCTGCCCTTTTGTATTTTTTAACTTCTTTTTTTTGTTGTTTTTTTTCTGGGAATTATGAGCAGGTGTGAACTTGTTTTGACTCATGCTTGAGTTACCCAGATGTTACACAGGACATGACTGAATTGGTTTTGGAGTTAAAGTATGCTGAGGGCTCAGTGCTCTACTACACACATAAACTATGTCCAACTTAGATGGCAGTCAGAGTGAGCTCCCCAGTGGCTGCAAACTAACAAGCAAATGCACCTCAGACAGCTCATCAAATGCCTGGTTACTGCTGAAATTTTCTGAACTGCTTGTAAGTCAAGTCCAGCTCCTCTGTGCCCTCTGAAGACTGTGCTCCAGGGAAGGGGCTGAGAAGCTGGACTCTGTCATTTAAAAGTATCTGCTTAAACAGGAACCTATAATGCCATAAGTCAGTCAGCATACCTCTAAATGTAGTAAGTAAACCTTGCAGGAGCTTGATCCATACCTTTGTTCAGCAGTTTTTACATAGCAAAACCTTCTTCTTGTTAAGTTATGATCAGAGCTGTGAAGCAATAGTTTCCTTTCCTTATGATACCATTTGGAAAATCTGGAGGTTTTTATATTGCTGGATGATTAGGGCAGATACTGGAGAATGAGGACTTCGTGGTAAAGGAAACTGGATGGGACATGGTAACACTGTGTTGCTTTTATTGAGACATGAAGAAAATGACTCTCTACTGGGACACAGTAATATAATATCCTGTCCATACCACCACCATTTCTCTGCCAACATCACGATTGCTTCCTTTTTTGTTTTCCTAGCAGTGAGCAAAATTAAGTTGTTATTACATAGGAATTCTGGTTTTCAGCCTCTAGTATGTTAGGGAAAATTGATAGCATTTACCTTGTTGTACAGTGCCATGTGCATCAAAACCCTCAACAACAGACAAAGCAAAGCACAATCTTAATTCACTGCGTTAATACCAGTACATAAAGCAGTCACAGAAGCTAGTTACTTAGCCTTGAGTTTCTGGATTTGTCATGGGCTTTGTTTTGCTGCTCAGTGAACAGGAATTCAGTGCACGTACCTTTCCATGACTCAGGTATTTTGTATGAACATCTGTCATTCACCACTAAATAAGCTTCATTCTAATACAAATGTAATAATCACTAGCTCAAACAAACAATCAATGATTATAAGTTGCAGTGATGACTAATAAAATAATGATACTAAGTACCTAACTGTAGGTGGGCACAAGCTGCAAGAATAAAATGGTTTGGGTTATTTTTAGCAATGGGGTATTCCACTTCTTCAAAGCAAATCTAGTGCATTTCCTGAGTAAGCTGTCAAAAGAAGCAACTTTGCAATAATAAATCCTGTAAATATGGAATTGGCAGTGAATTATGCCATGAAGTACATGTGCATGCTTGCTGTTGATACCAAAGGGTTGCACCAATATATTTTTCTTCTGTTTCTTTGCATTTTCTTACTCTTCCTGGTATCATCCATCTTCTGTCTTTGACTAATACATCTGTCACTGCTGCCTGAGGTGCCAAAATAGTTATTGATTTTCTGTAGAAGCTTTTTCCAGGTCAATTTCTGCTTAGTATCTGCTTAGAAAAATACAAATGGCAGCCATGCAGAAGCAGCAAAGTTCCCACAGCAGGAGATTGGACCATAATGCTTGGTTAGCCCGTTTAGTCAGATGGGAGATGTGCTAAAATGCACCTTTGTCAGTTACAGAATCAAAGAATTTCCTAGATTGGAAAAGCCCTTTGAGATCATCTAGTCCAGTCATTAACCTAACACTGAGAAGACCTTGACTAAACCATATCCAGCAGCACTCTGTCTACATGACTTTTAAATCCCCCCAGGGATGAGGACTCAACCACTTCCCTGGGCAAGCCTGCTCCAGTGCCTGATAATCTGTTCAGTCAAGAAATTCTGTCTCATATCCAACCTGAACTTCCCTTGGCACAACTTAAGGCCGTTTCCTCTTCTTCTATCACTTGTTACTTGGGAGAACAGACCAACCCCCACATCTCTACAACCTCCTTTCAGGTAGTTGTAGAAAGCAAGAAAGTCTCCCCTCAGCATCCTTTTCTTCAGGTTGAACCATGCCCGCTCTCTCAGCTGCTCCTCATAAGACATGTGCATAAGACCTGCATCTGCTCTAGTGCCTTGGTGTCCTTCTTGGGGTGAGGGGCCCAAAGCTGAACGTGGTACTCAAGATGCAGCCTCACCAGTGCTAAGTACAAGGGCAGAAACATTTCCCTGGTCCTACTGGCCATACCATTCTTGATCCAGGCCAGGATGCTGTTGGCCTTTCTGGCCACCTGGGCACACTGCTGGCTCATGTTCAGCTGGATATCAGTCAACATCCCCAGGTCCCTCAGCAGCAGCCATATTGTCCAACCTTTCATAGGTTATGTGAAGCAGCTGACTCTTCAGAGCACATTTCTGCCAAAGTATTTCTGGATGCTTGTCCAGCGTGGAAACTGAGTAGAATAAATTTATAAAATGTTTACTGCATTTATAAGCTTAAAATGCCACACATTTTAATAACAGATTAGGAATGGGCCTGAGATCAAACTTCAGGCACTATTCCTTAACTGAATCTACAACAAAAACTGTTCCTCTGCCTCCAGCATATGCCCTGTTTAAAGGGGAAGTCAGGCAGGGTCAGGTGCTTCTTGGCAAGCAGAACCCAAAGCTGTGGTAGGACCCATCAGCTCTCCTTTGCTGTGAGGTATTTGGTTAACTACAGGACCGTCAGGTCCAATTTAGGAGGGATTGGTTAAGATAAGGAGAAGGAAGGGACAGCAGGCAGAGCAGATTTACCCTGTTGATGAGACAAACTCTTTTGGAAGTCACTCCAGGGGAAACCCTCTTCAGCTACTGAGAAAATTGCCCTGAAGTTTGGGGGAGGAAAATCTCACTTTGCAACTGGATGTGCAACTGGATCTTCTATGCTTAGATCAGATGCTATCCAGTGATGGATAACAACTATTTGAAGCCAGCTTCAAGCATCTCATACAAATGACCTGTCTGTGTTAAAGTGTCAGGGATTATTTAAGAAAATTATTCATTGCTCAACTTTTATGGCACAAAATTGAACGCATCTGAACTTGAGTTGCTTGTGTTACTGTTTGGTGATGCTGGTGTTTACCCAGACTGAGCCATACTGAATAGCTAAGTGCAAGTTAATTCAAATTTCTCCTTGCCAGCTCCATTACAGAAATCCAGCCCTTGCCCCATAAACTTCTGACTGAGAAATCACTGATGCTTTTACACGTACTGAGACAGAGTGCAAGGGTAGGACTGTCAGCTGCAGCGTGTATGACTGGTGTCAAAAGGGCAAACTAAAATAAGCAGAGTTCATGAATACAAATCCTGGAACATGAATCTTCAAAGACCCTGAAAAGTTACATGTCAGCAAAGTTACATGTCAGCAAATTTGCCCAGTTGCAAATAGTTTTTGAAACAGCAGAATAGCAACCAAACTGAAATGAGAAGGGGCTCACCTCCCTGCCCTCACCCCCTC
Source organism: Megaceryle torquata (assembly GCA_024611175.1). NCBI lineage: Eukaryota > Metazoa > Chordata > Aves > Coraciiformes > Cerylidae > Megaceryle > Megaceryle torquata. The sequence goes on from JANIJG010021646.1 coordinate 86,560, forward strand.
CAAAAAAAAACCAAAACAAAACAACAAAGCTACAAAAAATAGAAAGTTACAGTCCCGGGGGAGAGGAAATAGAAGAAAAATAAATAAATTATTCAGGCTGAAATGGTGAGTCTGTCTGTGGGAAGGCAAGAAAACGCCCCAGTCCAGCCATGTGCCTTGGAGTTGCTTTTAAGAATTTCCATAAAGCAATTACCATGTCTCCTGCAGAGGTAAAGTTTAGCTGGATTAAGCACCAAGGATGCTTAATTCATGGAAATTGGAAACTGCAATGCCTTTTGCTTGAAGAAAAGATTAAATGATGCTTTCAGGATGCTCAACAGAAGGAGTTCTTTGAATGTTCGTGAAAAGTCTGGGCAGATGAGAATTGTAAGCCACAGGCCAAAGGAAACTCAGGGTTTGTGTTTTTCTCAAAGGCTGGTGAATGCATGGGGCATTGCCAAGGCCTTCAGAAGAAGGAACTAGTTCAGCTGCTTTCAGAATCCTACTGGAGAAACCTACTAAAAGTAAATTCTGTGAAGATCTTAAGGTGATGGTAACAATGATACTTCTGAGTCTATAGTGTGCGTTTTGTTTTTACCCTAGATAAGTGATATGCTATCATTGCTGCTAGTTCTTTCTTTCGAGAAGAGTGGGGAAACAGGTTACTGTATCTGGAGCTGAGCTTTTTTAAGCTGCTGCTCATTTTTCTTTAAGGATTTTAGCACTCCTCCTCAGCTAGCACGCTGTCCCATGCTACTCCACAGAATACCCACAGCCCTACACTGTGGTTTCATAAATATTTGTTAGTACCGTTATGCCTGGTTAGTAAAACAGAGCTCAGGTTAATATTTATTTCTTAGAACTTTATTTTTATAATATTATGAGTTGTAGAGGTATTTTTCTACCTATGAGCTGGGTGGAGTATCCACTTCTCCTCCTCCTGTCCATCAGCCTTGGTTTTCTTTTTAACACAGACAGTTGGCTTGAATCTTCAAGGATCCTCAAGTAGATTTTAAGCTGTTAAAATCAAACCTAAATGTTGTCTTATTTGGGGTTTTTTTGAGCCTTGTGCCAAAATAAATCAAGTCCTTTGTGAAGTATGAAACTGATGGGCTCTGAATGTTTAAATGGGAATCTTAGTGAGTAGGCAGAGATTATGATATAGCTGACTGCTGGATCTAGAGTGGATTCAGCACAGATTCAGGACAAACTTTCATGAAAATTAATTGGTGATACCAAAAAAAGTTCATAGAAAACTATTAATGTGGCAAGATAATATTTTAAATTTACTTATGTCATCTCATTAAAACAATGTTGAATAAAAGTGTTTGAAAATGCTGAATTCTAAATGAAATAGAATTGGACTGGAAAATTTCAGTTATCACACAAGAACATCTTAGCATACAGCCTGACAGGCAGCTGCTTCCACAGGAGTCTTTGGAACCAGATGGATATTCATTTCTCACTAACAGGCCTTTCAATGGATTGCTCCATACTTGGGTTTGCATTAAGTGTACAACGTTTTCAATCAGTCAACTACAGTCCAGTTAAGGCACAGAGCATGTGCCCTACCAAATGTTTTTGTCTTTCTCAGATGTGTTAGTTTTGAGACCTGGTTTCTGCTTTATTTTCCACAAAAATTCTCATGCCAAGAAAGTTTCTAAAATGCTGTTATTGCCACTGCAGAATTTTACCCAAATCCTTGTCAAAGAAAGTATGACTCCTTTTTTAATAACGTGATGGGGTTTTTTAAAGCATTTAAGTGTTTTTTCCTTGTTGCCTAATACATTCAGTTTGATTCTTGGAACCCACTACTGCTCCCCAAAGAATTGAAGAGATGCTGGAAGACATTGACTCCACAAACCTGCTTTGGACTGTACTCATCCTATTATGTAATAAGGAGAGAGAGTTGAAGCCTCCATCCATTCCTAGGAACTGGTCCTTATAATAAGCCAATCCAAATCTGGGATTTAAGGAGCCATGTGTTCTGTAAGAAAGCCCATAGGGAAAAATATAACTTTATAGATAATATATTGATGGAACAAGATGTTTTTCTGATTGCACTTTCTCTTCACTGTATGCTACTAATTGTTTTAAAGACCAAAATTACATTCTGAAGAAGACTTATTTCTCTCTTTCCTCTGCACATACCTGTCCTAGATTTATCTCAGTCTCTGACACTTGCCCTCAGTCTTGAATGGAAGGGTGGAAGAGCATTTAGTTCATGTCACAAACTTCTTTCCCTTGCATTACTCTCAAAGTCCCTGTTGTTTTTACCGCTTCACTGGCTTCATTTCTTTTTGTCATCTTGACTATTGTTTTGCTTTCCATACACATCCACTTCCACACATGCAAAGTTTCTTTTCCATCTTTTGCAGCAACAGAAATTCACTTTCTTCTTTTAGTATTTTTACTGTAAAATTTCTTTAACTATTTTCTTCTAAGGAGCTGCAAGTGTCTAGGAAAACTTTCTGTTTAATAGCTGACTTTTGTCCTCACTCTGGAAGGTGTTGTAGGCTAGTCCTAATGCTCTGGGTCACACAACAGCACATTCCCATCTCTGTTCCTAGTCATTCCTTCTCTTTCAGACCAGAGCAAGGGAGTCAGAAAACCAACACTTTTGAATTGAAAAGGGGACTTATCAGGGTACTTGATCAGAGCTGTATAGTAAATGGTTCACTGCTGGTGTAAGGCACAGCTACGCATCTTTCTAATCAGCCTCTTCAGTTCTGTAAACAGTGTGACATTGGCTGGGAGATCAGGAGTGCCTCTGTGGAAAGAGACTAAGTCTGAGTTACATCTTGGCTCGGATTATGTCTTCTGTCCTTTCTGGAATAAGAGAATTGAAGTCATTAGTCTTTAGCTTTTTGAAACCCTACCTCCACACCCCTTATCTTGATGAGCAAGAGTACAGGGTAATTCTTTGTCTCATAGATTTCTGCCTGGTACTGAGGCACACTGTTGGCCATAACTTGTAGCAGTGGTAGCTCAGAGTTCGTCATGAAAGTCCCTCAATCCTGCCCATGACGTCTGGGCATTACCTTAGTGCCAGTATCACCAGAATGAACCTTTGACTGCTGCCAAGCCAGGAGTTCTGACATAAAACACACAAGTTCTTACACATAATGTGTCAGCCCAGCAGCCACAGAAATACCTGTTTATCTCTTTAGCCCCCTCCAGAAAGTGGTCTGTGCCACTATTGTCAGCCTCAAAGGCATCAATGGCTCACTGCAGTGTATTTAAACTATGAGAGTTACAGGGTAGCTAGCAGTTTGAGAAAATAAGTGGTAGTCATAAAGCCATAGTTATTTTACACCCACTATGTTAGAGTATCTGAGGCTGAATTGTATTGAAATTACACAGGTTAAAAAGCTACAAAAATATATATATTTTTTTTTCCCCAAAGCAGAGATCTCAGACAGGGATGTTGTCTTTTTGCTAGAAAAATTATTTCTATGGAATAAGCTACTAGTCTCTTGAAAGGAATCACAGAATGCCAGGGGTTGGAAGGGACCTCTGAAGATCATCGAGTCCAACCCCCCTGCCAGAGCAGGACAGAACTAGGGCAGATCACTCGGAAATGCATCCAGACAGGTCTTGAAACTCTCCAGAGAGGAAGATGCCCCTCGTCCTATCACAAGGCACAAGTGAGAAGAGGTTGTCCCAGCCTTCTTGATGCCCAGCCCTCATGTATTTAGAGACATTAATTAAATCCACTCTGTCTCCAAACTAAAAAGCCCCAGGTCTCTCAGCCTTTCCTTGTAAGGCAGGTGTTCCAGGTCCTTCATCATCCTCGTAGCTCTGCCTTGGACCCTCTCAAGTAGCTCTCTGTCTCTCTTGAACTGGGGAGCCCAGAACTGAACACAATACTCCAGGTGAGGTCTCACTAGGGCAGAGTAGAGGGGGAAGAGAACCTCCCTCGATCTGCTGGACACACTCTTGTGCCTCAGAATACAAGCCATCTAGTGAGCTCAGAAGTAATGCTTCCTAAAACAAATCTCAAGTGCCAGTGTAGTACGTCTTAAGCAAGTACATTCCTCTCTGTAGAGAGATAGCAGTGCTCATGTGCATATTGCACTTGTTAAAGTGCAAATAATATTTGCTTCTTAAAGTGTTACAGACACAGTGCAGTTGCATGTTATGTCCCTACAAGGAGCTTCCACATTTCTGACATCTTTCACAAGTACTCATGTGACCTGCTTTGGGTACCTCTTGCTTTTTCTTCAAGCTCACCATGTCGTACTTTTCTCAGCTGGGACCTTGCACTAGAATTGGTTTTGGTTTTGGTTTTTTTTTTTTTTTCTTTCAGTTTCCTAACAAAGGGGTATTGCAAGCACTGGGATTAAGCATTTTAAAAATACTTCCTCTCATGTTTCCCATCCCATATGGTTGTACGTGTTCTATCCAGGGGAAATTTGTGGGAGAGCCTCAGGAGAGAGTTACTTCATTTTTGAAGGACTGAAAGGCTCTGATCCCCTGACTTCAAAGTCATTTGGGGCTACAGCTCTTAAAGGGAAAATTCGAACAGCACCTGATCCAATATCATTTTTGTTTTGACTGGCTTTTATTTTGTTCCACTGAATTTATTTCCCTGGACCTTGTGGTCAAACTGAAGCACTAGCAGAGCAATTTTCACCTTTAATTCTATGTTTGTAAAGCTTCTAGCACTGCAGGACTGAGCTCAGTGGCAGGTCTTGGGTGATAGCACAGTATGATGATTAAATTAATGTAATTTCTTTTACTGCTGGTGTGTTTAGATGCAGTGATCCTGCTGTGCAGGAGTTGTAAACCAGGTCAACTGGTGCAGTCCTTGCTTCCCCACAGGAGCACTTAGACAAATAGACCAGTGGCTCTCTGGGATGAAGAGATGTGCTGTGCTGGGTTTGCAGGAGACCTGCCAACCATGAGCTTGTTTAGACATCACACTAATAAAAGGCTACTTACTTTTTGTACAGGGATCAGCTGGCTTACTGGGAGAAACTGGGCCATCTGGAAGCCTTGGTGAAAAGGTAAAACAACATATCTGACTACTCAGCAGCAAAAATCAGCTTTGAAAACAATTGGGGTGGTAAAGTATTGGTGAGAGATGGTTTACTGACCACTGACAAAGCTAATATTCCTATAGCTATTTCAGAGCACAGGGATGTAATGAATGGTAATCTAAATGCTGCTGTTTGAGGTATGCATCTGATATCCTTGATTGATTGGCAATTAATTTAGAGCTGCTCGATGTGATATTTGGTTCATATTATGACACTTTTATTACCTGCTGCTTTTGATTCACAGAAACTGGCAGATATACTTGGTGTAGATAGTAGTTGTTGGTTTTGAACTGCTACATAATGAAGAGAAAAGTAGAAAGGTAAAATTTGGCTGTATGCATTCACTGTGTAAAGACAACATTGTTAGTTCTCTCTGCTGTGCAGGAACATTTGTATTTATGAGAGCAAAGTTTAGCAGACATAATGTGACTAGAAAAGTATAAATAGTAAGCATATTTGACATAGTTTTATTTAGGTGAAGTACTTTAAAATGGAAAAACAGGAAGCTATTACTGGACTGCATGTCCGCTTCAATTATAATAAAAGCATAATTGTTTGTCAGAATGATCCAGCACCATTTGTATTTCTTCCCTGCAGGGATGAATTATTTTGCCTAGAGTGGTGGCTGCTGTGTAGATATCTTATTGAGAGAGTCTTAATGATATATTAGAACTTCCATGGAAATCTAAATGCAATTTTATGTAATCTGTGAAAGGTAATATATCAGTGGAAAGCACTGCTTGTTAAAACTAATGTTTAGACAAGTCTCATATGGTTGTAATCATAATAGCATCTTAGAATTCAGTGTGAAAAAAATCTTTTTTCCTTATAATTACACTTGGCCTAACAAGAATGACCTTGGGATGCTGCTGCTAGTTTTGCTGGGAGGAAAAAGGCGGTAAAAGACTAATTAATCTATCGTCAGCAATGAATGGAAGCAAGCTTCTTCATGGTGTAATAATTGTTGTCATTGCTGTGCTCTTTCTGTAGAATTGGTCTTCCTCTTTTGTTGATGAAATAATACAATGCAAACATGCTATTTAAAGAACAAACATACTTCCAGCCCAATTATTTTAAAGAAATGTTTCTTTACAGTATGCAGCATAAAATACAGTGTTATCACCATGCCATGTGTACTACCTGCAGTGAAAGTGTACTCTTTGTATGGGGATAATCTACAGCCAAGCCTGATGTTTGGGCTGGATGTTACATGAATAAAAGGTGAAAAAGTATGTGAGATGAGAAGAAAGGGTGAAAAAGTATGTGAGATGAGAAGAAAGGGTGAAAAAGTATGTGAGATGAGAAGAGACTCTTCCGACTTCCCCTCCTCCAATTGCTTCTGCAGCTGCTGAAGGGTTGGCCTTGTTTTACTCTCTGTGCTTTTCTACCACGTATTGAGAAAATGAAGAAGAGAAGTACAAAGTTTTTGGGTTTGCTTGTTTGCTGTGGTGAATTTTATGGATTAAAGAACATAACTATAAATGCGATGCACCCAACAGAGAAGAGGAGTCTGCTGGCTGTGTAGTACTACTGATGTAGTAGCAGCTCTTCTTCAGTCTTCTAGGAGAAGGGAGGAGAGAGAAACTTATTTTTATCATCTTTTCAAAATACAGGTGGACTTGTAGGAGGAAGAAGTGAAGAAATTAAAAAGTGGGAAAGAAAAGTTTTTGTCCTGTTTCTGGAGAGCAATCCCTGAACCTCTAGTGTTATGCAGTGCAAAAAGTGGTTCCATTTAGCAAGCAAATCTCTTGTAGACCATGGGCTACAACCCTCAGGAAAGCCCTATTGGATTGCTGTGGTATTGTTTTTGCAGGTTAGCTTGATCTGCCAGATATGCCTGACTCAGTGGATGTGGAATGAGTCAGGGAAAGAGCACTCACTGATACTTCATTTTTATTATGATTTTCTTTTTATTGTTAAAGGGAGAGCGAGGCAGTCCAGGACGAGTAGGTCCTCCTGGAGAGAAAGGCATCATGGTAAGTCAAAAGTAATGTCGAATCCATCATTTGTTACTTACAAAGGCACCTTACTTTCCAAAACAGTAACATTCTTACCCTTCTGACTGTGCAACCCTTATGGAAAAGAGTAGTTTTTATGATGTGTTGTTCCTAGGAGACTTCATTTAGCAGCTGTATCCCCTTGGTGGAAGTGACATTGCTGAATGAAGCAGCAGAGCAACTGCATTTTTGAGAAATTACTCTAAGCAGCCTTACCAAAAAAAGAAAAAAAAAAAACCTAAACCCACAATTAATTGAAAGGAGAGATAAACAAATGAGGGGAAATAAAATAACAATAGCCTGGGGTAACACAGGTTATTCTAATAGATAGACAGGTGACTGGCATCACCTCTAATTCTACTGCCCAGCAGTGCCCAAGCAACCCCTGGGTGCCATTGTTGTGGTAGCATTGGCTTCCTGATAATACCACTTGTCCTAAATCAGGATGCAATTTTGTATGCAGCACTGGACAGTGTAGAGGCCACTGTCATGTTAGGTGGGTTGTTGGGGCACAGAAGATGATGTATACATTGATGTTTTATTGCATTCATTGCTATATTTGTGTTGAAGTTCTCAAGGAAAAGCAGGTAGGGTTTGGTTTTGGGTTTGCTGGTGAGAGCTGTGATGGGTCCAAGGAGCCATCTGCTTACAAGGAGATGACAAGGAGATTGTAGGCCGTGTGCTGCATCCTGCATCATCTCAAACTGATGTGGTAGGCCATATGTAGAGGCTGCAGATGTGAGCCTGAGTGTGGTACGGCGGGGAATGTTCTCATCGTGGAAATGGACATGGTTATTATTGAATATTTGCAGTAATTACTCTTTGGGCATCTACTGGCAAAGAAGAGACCGAGCGCTCTGAGGCTGCAGACTTCATGATCCATGCAGCAGGGGACAGTAATTTTTGAAGCATTCAGCATGTCATTAAATTAACCTAGATTGACCTTCAGTCAACTGCTTTTGATTCATGAAAAAACCCCACAACTTTTAGGGAGATTACTGAAGGAGGATTTATTACTATAGAATCCAATCTTATCAACTACTTTTTTCAACTATTAGTAACACTTTTTACCATAGGCAAATCCAGTTAAGTCATAGCAGTAAGATCCCTTCCTTGTAGTAAGTCATCGTAGCCCTCAGACAAGACCTGTTCTTGGCATTTTGCCTTGGCCAGTCCCACCCGCCCTGGGATGTGTCCACTTTCTGTTCCCAATATCCCAGCCTTGATGTGAGGATTTTGAAGCTCATTTATTGCTGGGCAGCTTTTGCTTCAGTACATCTCTGTCAGGTAGCCCATCTGTCAGGGTTACTTTGATGATTATTGTCATCTCTCCAAACAAATACCTGTTTTCTAAACAAAATGTTGGGAATAAATTTTTGCGAGATTCAATAAACTGCCTTCCAATTTTTCAGGTGGGTAACTGGATTAATTATTGTTGTCATAACAATTTTGACCGCTGTTCTGTATTCTCTATTTTTATTTCAATTCCAGGGTTATGCAGGACCTCCAGGAGGCCCTGGACCTGTGGGGCCAGAAGGATTACCTGTAGGTATAGCGTGGTGCTTTGATTTGACATAAACTGTAGCATTTTCAAATTGCCTTTTTGCTCTGCTGAAGCTAAGAAGGGTTTCTAATTTGTACTGTAGTCTATAAAGCTTTCATGAAATTTTACTCATCATGACACAGTCTGCTCACCTGCTCTTTACCAGGATGATCTGTGAAAGACAGGAAAATTAATTAAATAATTTACTCATCTATTTAAAAAATCACTCAGCTGAAACAAGTACAGGAATAGAATTTTTTAAGTATGGTTTATAACTGCACAAAAATTTTATTTTT